>BPVZ01000031.1:485738-499859 GCA_020521535.1 Rubroshorea leprosula
AAGAAACAGAGCAAGAAAAACAGAGCAACCAAACAAAGCAAGAAGCCAAAGAAACAGAGCAAGAAAAACAGAGCGAAACCTAAAACCTACGTTCTTCGAGGAACCCAAGAACCCAGAACTGGGTTCTTCACGAAACCCAGATCTGGGTTCCTCACGAAACCCAAGAACCCAAAACTAAGTTCCTCAAGGAACTGGGTTCCTCAAGAAACCTAGCACCAGGTTAGGTTCCGCCACCCAACACTGGGTTGGGTTCCTCGCGGAACCCATCTGGGTTTCGCGAAGAACCAAGATGAACAGGCGAAGACCAGATCTGGGCGACGGTCGCCAGATCTGGGAATTCCAGCGTGTAGCTCGGTAGATTTGCGTGAGGGAGCACGGAGCCGCGAGACCTGCAAGCAAGTGGGCAACACACAGAAACAGGAAACAAAGAAAACAAACAGAAAAAAAAACCCAAAAAAGGCACCCGAAGGGCCTAGTCGTCGAGAGACCTCATAGGGTCATCGGAGCAGGGAACAGGCCGGCTCCATCGGGCTTGAGCAGCTGGAGAACCCGGCGGCTCAAGCAGCAAAACTCGGAAGCCCAAGGCTTTCGAGCACAAAAAAAGGGGATGCCGGAGAAGACGATCAGAAGCAGGAGAACTCAGATCTGGAGAGGAAGAAAAAGAGGGGAAGAGAGGAGATAGAGAAAGAATAAGAAAAGTTAAAAAAAGTCACGTGGGCCCCATTAAAAGGGAAAGTTAAAAAGGTGATAATATGATGTGTAAAAAAATATACCACGTGTAAAAAAAAAAAAATGCCATGGTAACAAAATTTTCATAGTTGGATTTACACATCATTAAAAATGAAAAAAGCCAGTGATTTTGTGGCATTTTAACGAGCCACCTGGCGTTTAACTGACGGAAGGACTATTTTGGTACCAAAAATGAAAGTTTGAGGATAATTTTGATACTTTTTAAAGCTGAGGGACAATTTTGGTACCAAAGTGATAAGTTGAGGGACTAAAATGGTACTTAAACCGCTGATTTTTGAATGAAGTTGAGCCATTTTATGGACTGTTGAGATGAGTTTGTAAATGGACCGGGGCTTCAAGGTTTTTGAATATAAGTTAACCCACAACTTTTAATTACTTCAATTAAGTCCTTGAATTCCCTTTTGAATCTTTTCACAAAATTTTCTTTTTGCATGTTGAACCCAAAACAAAAGTAAAGTATATTAGTTAAGAAAAGGAAAAAAGAGAAAAATTCATATATATATATATATAACTTTTTTTTTTATTTTTTTTTACATTTTGTAATTTTTTATTTATTTTATTTTATTTTTTAAATTTTTTTAAGGAAAAGTCTAAATGAATTGAATAAAAAATCGAGTTATGACAAAGACATCTTATAGTTCTTGGAACTCCATAGCAAAATGGAGTAGCAAAGCACATGACTAAGACTATCATGGAGAGGGTTAGATATATGTTATCTCACTCCAAACTTGGCCAAGAATTGTGGGCTAAAGTAGCTTTTAGAGTAGCTTATTTGGTGAACAAATTTCCCTATGCACCTATTGGTTTCAAGACACCAAATGAGGTATACACTGGTTCTATCGCTGATTGTTCTAATTTACATGTGTTTGGTGCACCTTGTTATGTACATGTAAATGATGGGAAGTTAGAACCTAGGTCTAAGGAGTGTTTCTTCTTGGGTTGTCCTTTGGGTGTTAAGGGAAACAAGGTCTGGGACCCTATGATCTGAAGAGCATTTATTTCCTGTGATGTTATTTTTGATGAAAATGCTGTACTTAACTCCAAGGTAGAGAATGAAGTATTGATGAAGGTGCAAGTATGGAGAAGGGTTCAAAATTGAAGGTGAAATTTCAACTAAACCTTGAATCTCCTAAGATGTCTAGTTCTCTCTTCCTCCACAAGCTCAAGGTGGAGTAAAAGGCCATGATGATGATATAGTCGGCTACAAACAAGGAGAGGAAGAAGAAAAAATTCACAAGAGGAGCCTTACTCCATAGCAAAGCATAGACCAAGGAGAGAGATCTACAAGCCACAAAGATATACTAATATGGCTAGTGAATTCTTGAGTGATTATGCTTTGGTGATGTCACAAGAAACCAATTGTGATGATGAGCCTTCTACGTACAAGGATGTGGTGTCTTGTAAAAATTCTTTCAAGTGGTTGATAGTCATGCAAGAAGTGGAGTCACTTCATAAGAACCACACATGGGAGTTGGTTAAACCACCTCCAAGAAAAGAGATAATTGGTTGCAAATGGATCTTCAAGCGAAAGGAATGTATTCTAGGTGTTGAAGATGCAAGGTACAAGGCACGTTTGGTGGCAAAGGGCTATAGCCAAGTAAGAGGTGTTGATTTCAAGCATACTTCCATTCTTGTCTTGCTTGTATTAGTAGCCATGCATGATTTAGAGCTTGAGCAATTGGAAGTCAAAACAACTTTTTTGCATGGTGAACTTGAAAAGAGTATTTTACATGGAGCAACCAAAAGGTTTTGTAGTAGAGGGAAAGAATGATCATGTTTGCTTTTTGAAGAAATCTTTTTATGACCTAAAATAGTCTCTGAGGCAATGGTATAAGAGATTTGATTCTTTTATAGTGCGTTATTGTTATGATAGAAGCATGTATGATCAATGTGTCTACCTTAGGAAGCTTGATGATGACACTTTTATCTATTTGTTACTTTATGTTGATGACATGTTGATTGCTGCCAAGAAGAAGGAAGACATTGATAAGTTGAAAAAGGAGTTAAGTAGTGAGTTTGAAATGAAGGATTTGGGTCAAGCAAAAAGGATCCTTGGTATGGAGATACATAAGGATAAGCATGGTGGAACAGTTAAACTTTCACAAAAGAAATTTGTTAAAAAAGTTCTTGAATGTTTCAACATGAAGAATGCCAAACTTGTGATTACCCCTTTGGCATCTCATTTTAAATTGTCAACTCAATTATGTCCTTAGTCATATGAAGATCTTGAGTACATGTCTTACGTTCCATATTCTAGTGTAGTGAGTAGCATGATGTATGCTATGTTTTGTACTTGACCAAATATTTCACATGCAGTTAGTGTTGGGAACAGGTATAAGTCTAATCTTGATAAGGAACATTAGAGAGTGGTGAAGAAGGCCTAGAGATATTTGAAAGGCACCACGAGAAC
Source organism: Rubroshorea leprosula (assembly GCA_020521535.1). NCBI lineage: Eukaryota > Viridiplantae > Streptophyta > Magnoliopsida > Malvales > Dipterocarpaceae > Rubroshorea > Rubroshorea leprosula. Next base: position 488,899 of record BPVZ01000031.1, read on the forward strand.
TAGTCTTGGGTTCAAGAGAGATAGGACATGTCTGCAAGCAAGGCTATGTTGATTCAGACTATGCTAGTGATCTTGACAAGAGGAGGTCTTTAACAGGATATGTTTTGACACTTGGTGGTAGTGTTATCAACTAGAAAGTTGTTTTGTAAGGTACGGTAGCCTTGTCTACTACTAAAGCAAAGTACATTGCAATGACTGAGGCTTTTAAGAAGGCAATATGGTTGAGAGGACTTATTGGGGAGCTTAGCTTGGATTGTGTTGTTATTAATGCATTATGATAGCCAAAGTGCTATATGTTTGGCTAAGGATTCCATGTTTCATGAGAGAACAAAGCACATTTCTGTGAGATATCATTTTGTTTGGGATATAGTCTCCTTTGGTGAGATTATTGTGAAGAAGATTGATATCAAAAACAATCCAGTAGATATGTTGACAAAGTCCCTTTTGGTGTGCAAGTTCAAGCATTGCTTGGACTTGCTTGGCATGATGTTGTAAGAGCCCTTTGGGGCATGGGGAAGGATTGAGCTAGGATAAATTTGCTATAGGAGGTTTGATGGATTTCAAGTCAAGGTGGAGATTTGTGAGGTATGCCTTGAAATTATGTTTAAGCTTTGGAAGTTGGTAGCAAGATTAAGGAACCGACCATGAAGGTTCTTAAATCTGGTAGCATAACAGAAAATCTAGGCTTGAAAAGCTCCAATATGCTTAAATGATGTGCATATTGGACTTTTTGCAAAATTATCAAATTACCAAATTACCCTTTTGTACTCCTATAAGTATAAAGGAGCCTTTTTTAAGGGCATAGTGGGGTGAGAGTTAGATGCCATTAGCCACCTTAAGAGGAAACAAGGTGGTCCTTTTAGGAGCCAAGGGCTTTTCTTGGGTAAAGTGAGCTTAGGTGTACTGGGGACTCTTACTAGGGTGTGGTTTGCGTGATTTAGGCTATATTCATCTCTCCACTTTCAATGATTGAGATTTATTCATTGAGATTTATTCATATTTATTAAAAAATAATTACCTTTTTCAACTAAAAAGTCATAATAAATCTCAATAATTAAAAGTAAAGAAATGAATAATTGAAATTTTATGTAATTGTAGTATGTAAGACTTGTATATCAGTGAATCTCTACTCTTTTCTTTTTTTGTCTGTATTCTTTGTTAGCTTATTAAGGTATTAATTTATTTGTAGCTTAATATATTTATAAAAAATTATATATAGTAATTAATACTTTTGTTATTTTGTTTGATTTGTATGTAATTTTTAATTAATAAAGTAAAAAATTCAAGTTTGGTAAAATAACTAATTAAACATTAATTAACTTAAGTCATTTAATTTAAATGTATTATGTTAAAATTTATTAAAGTGTTTCTAAATAATAAATATTTATTAAATTGTTTTAATTTTTTTATATGTATAATTAATGAAATTGTATTTAAGATATTAAGAGATTTAATATTTAATAATTATAAAAAAATAAATTTTATATCTAAATACAGTTACTATAAAATTAATGTAATGTATTTTTTATTATAAAAGCAAAAATAAGAAATATATATTTAGAATATTTGTAGATATAATTTTTTTTTATCATGAATTTTGATGCATCACCAATAAAAGTATGTTGCTGAAAAGGAGTTATGCTATTCATTCCACTATGAGCAACAAGGAAGATGTTGCTGATAATGGCTATTATCACTAACATAGTTCTTTTTGTTGAAAATTCAAAATCAGCAACAAGAGTTATGTTGCTGATAATTAGAGGGTCACACTTCCCTGAACCTTTAGCAACAAAAACCATATTGGTGAAACCATGCAATCAACAACAAGGTATATGTTGCTGAAAAACAATTGAGCACACATCCCCTCCAACTTTTAGCAACATGGCTTATGTTGCTGAAACTACCCCAAGGAGCCCACCAGAGATGATGGCCGAAAATTGGCAAAATTTTCAACAACATAAGTCATGTTGCTAAAATCTTGTTTTCAGCAACATGGCTTATGTTGCTAAAACTACCCCATCGGAGATGATGGCCAAAAATTGGCAAAATTTTTAACAACATAAGCTACGTCATTGAAAATATTCAAAATATTCAATAGAATCCCCACCAAAATTTGGTAAAATTTTTAACAACATGAGGCATGTTGCTGAAACTATATTTTCAGCAATGTGCCTCATGTTGCTGATACATCACCAACAAAATTCTTGTTGCTAATGTATCACCCATCAAAGCATTTCCAACAAAGTTTTTAGCAACTAGAGGTATATATGTTGCTGAAGGAGTTTCAGCACATGTGAACCATTTTCAGCAACATGAAAGCATGTTGCTGGAAATAGGAAATTTAGTAGTAATGCTAACTGCTAGAAAAATAAAAAATTCAACTTATCCTCTCTCTACCAATTCTCTCTTTCTACAAAACCTCCATTCACATTCAATTCATTTTCAATGGCTCCAAAACACCCTCACCATCACCAAGACTTCACCTTTTCCACTTTCCTTGCCCGTTTTCCTTTATCTGGGCTACTATCAAGCTTGCATCCATCATAAAGTCAAGAGGATGCTTGGAGGTAGTCCAATACATCCTAAATTTTTAACTACATTTTTTTTCCTTTTAAAGTCAAAATACACCCCAACAACTTGTAAAGCGGGTTGGAAAACACTAGTATTGGGTAAAGAAGAAATTAACTGTGCAGAGAGGAATGAGAGAAAAGGAAATTTCACAATAGTTTAATCTATTTTTTTTTAATTACAACTTGTTATGTACTCAATTTTGAATAATGTAAACCCGGTTATAAATATACTACCTATTTTTTATAACTTCTCTCGAAAATGACAAAAGTTGGACAACAGCTTGCAAAAGATAACTCTCGAACCTATTAAAGAAAAATAACGTTAGATCTACGTCTACAAATGAGTGGTGGTTTTCCATGTCCATTAAGATATGTAAATTCATCGATCTGATAATAAATAATTAATCTACCCTTTTGATTTTAAAATGATATCTAAAATATATGTATTAGACTTGTCACCCCAGCCTCCCCTATGGGTTGGCTGCTTCATAATCGCGCGGAAATTGAAGTAAACAGATGACTGGAAGGTCCAAATTCTATAATACATATGGAGTTATGGACGACGAGATATAGATATCCTTGATATTTTTTATTATCTTCCGGTGAATTCTACTTAATTATAATTTTTTTTATATTGAGAAATTCATTTATGTATAAATGTTATAAATTATATTTATATAAAATCTTAATTATTTATTTTATTATTATTAGTAGTTGAAATTTATTTATATTTATTAAAAATTATTATTATCTTTATTTAAAAAATTATAATAAATCTCAATTATTAAAAGTGAAAAGATAAATAACAAAAATTTTATCTTTTTTTATCACATAATTATGATAAATTTTGTGCTAAGATATCCAAACAAGATTCTAAAGTTTAAAAACTTTAAATTCGCAGTCTCGCGTGCTCATTCGCTAACACAAACTTCTTATAAAGGGGCCTTTCCCAACTCATATTCTTACTACAATCTCTTGAGAAAACATTGCAAGAAGCACGATCAGCCATCCCTCTTCTTCGTCGTTAACAAACCCAGTATATACTGAGGAAGGACATGAACCCCAGTTCTAAGAGGCAAATGCCAAATAATCAAAGAATTCAATTTCTTGTTCTGCTTTTATTTTCCAGCTTTGTTATCCTAACAACCTCCCAACATGATCAACTCAAGTGCAAACAAAAACATGCTGCCATGTTTGTGTTTGGAGATTCACTCTTTGATCCTGGAAACAATAACTTCCTAAATATCAGCGCTACCCAAGGCAAGGCAAACTATCCACCCTACGGGGAGACCTTTTTCCACTATCCTACAGGAAGATTTAGCGACGGCCGCTTAATCCCTGATTTCTTCGGTGAGTTCAGCCTCAAAATGTTTTCTCCTTTTGAAAGTTGATTTTCCGATGGTCACCTTACCATGTCTTTTAATTCCCATGCATGTCCTTCGCAGCCTCGTTTGCAGGTTTACCATTATGGAGACCTTATTTAGATCCTGCTAATCATAATTTTGTTGTTGGAGCAAACTTCGCCAGTGCTGGAGCTTGTGTGCTTGTAGAAAATAACCCTAATACGGTATTTCATCGATCCATTAATAATAAGCTGAATTGCTATATCTTTATAAAGTGTTTTCAAAAGCTGATGACGAGTCAAATGTAGTTTTTCTTTATGAAAAATGCATCTTGTTAAGATATTAAGGGGAAAAAAAAATATCTTAACACTTCTGATTCTCCTAAAAGTTGTTTTCAATTCTAAAGGGCTAGAAACTGAAGTAGTAAACCATTACTTCTGGTATAGATCTTTTGGTGTTAATTAAGCTTCTGTGAATTTGATATGATTTTTTACCATGGTATATATGGACCTCAATTAGCATCGCTAATATGAATTTTTTGCAGCTCAACCTACAAATACAACTAGGCTTCTTCAAGGAGGTGGTAAATTTGTTGACACAGCAGTTGGGTGATACAGACACCAAGAAGCTGTTAAGGGAAGCCACCTACATTTCTAGCATAGGGGGTGTGGATTACATGATATTTGTCAATTCTTCCTCTAATATTACTGAACCAGCGATGCAAGAGTATGTTAATATTGTGATTGGCAATATAACAGAAGCAACAAAGGTATGTATGCATTAATGAAACCAACAAATATATACATATATATATATATAACACAATCTGACTTTTTTTAAAAAAAAATGTAGTATGATTCATTTTTTCCATTTTTATTGGGTGTGCAGGAAATATATGAACTAGGTGGAAGGAAATTTGCGTTTCAAAATGTTGGACCTTTAGGTTGTTATCCACATATGAAAGCGGAGTTTAACTCCACCGGTGAATGTGTCCAATTTCTCCAAATTCTAGCAACCATGCACAACAATGCTCTAGCAAAAGTTGCTGAGGAATTAGAAATCAATCTATCTGGATTTAAGTATTTAATGTTTGATTTCTTCACTTCACTCATGGATAGAGCTAATAACCCCACAAAACACGGTATAATTGTTGCAGAGATTCAATTCGTTTTTTTTTTTTTTTTGGGATAGGTAAAGATAAGCTTTTATTGTGAAGAGTACAAGCAGTGCTCTAAACACATTAACATCATAACAGAGATTCAAATCTATGTTTACTGCATTCTTCTCTTAAAATTTTTTTCTTGATGATATATATGTGTTTTGATAGGTTTCAAGGTGGGTGACAATGCATGTTGTGGGGGTGGAGTATACCACGCTCAAAATGGTTGTGGATTCTTAACAGAAGAATACGAACTTTGCAGTGACCCTAATGAATTTGTGTTTTGGGATGCTTATCATCCTACTGAACACTGCTACTCTCAATTAGTTGAGTTGTTGTGGAATGGAACAGGAAATGTTACTTGGCCTCTTAACATGAAGCAACTATACGATCTGGATATTGACACCGAAGTTTCTTCTCAAAACATTGATCTTTTAGATGATGCATAAATTTAAAAAAATGTTTGGTTTATGCTCGGTTCAATATATTTTCTGATACTTGTGCAATTTAACTATTAAAATATAAGTATAACATGATTTAGCTGGTTCCTATATTTTGTATGCATTGTAACATCTTTAAATTTATTTGTCTTTAATTTTGTTTGTCTTTAATTTCAAACCAAAAAACAATGCTTTTTTAATGTGTGTTATATGCGTTGTATTGAATCAAAATGTGTACCAATCAATATTTATAAATTTGACATCATGTAGATCTTTATCATTGCTTTTTCTTCATGGAGAAGAAAAATCCTTAAGATAATATAGTTAAGGAAAATGATATGTGCACACCCCCGGGTGTGCACACATCATATAAAAAAAAAAAATGCCCATCACCCGGTCCAATTTTTTTTTTTTTTTTTATGTGGGGGGTGTACACCTGGGTGTTGGATCCGAGTGTGCATCAATCATTGTCCTATAGTTAAATGGAATAAAGATTATGCAAATGGTGGAATGTTGTGTTCATGTTTACCTTTATTATTAAGTGTGTGTTTGGTGGAGTTGCTAAGAAGTCCTCAATTTTAGAATCACAAGTTGTGCCAAATACTCATTTTATGAGTGCAAGGTCCAATGCATGAAAGTTGTTTTGAGCTTTTAACAAGTCAAAAATGGAGAATTAAAGAATTCGTGCTTTTCAGTGAGCCTCTCCACATCTTCAATGAAAACTATTATCTTCCTATTTTGCTCATCATTCCTTCACATATTTACAACTAAAACTCCTATATATACACCACAAATTATAACAAATCCCTAACTCCACAACGTTACTCGCCCCTTCTTCCCCTTTGTCGGTTTGGAATAAGAAATCAATTGGATTGTCATGGAGAACAACAACAGCACTAGCAATTGGAATGGGAAATCAACGTTTGGAGATGGAGCCAAAACCACAAATGAACAAGAAGAAAACTATAATGTTTATTACGATGACAATCATTTGAATATTGAAAGTGAGGAAGAGGAAAAGGAAGATGAAGAAGAAGAGGAAGAGGAAGGGAAGCATGAACGGGAAGAGGCTCTGCGTCAATCCTTGTCAAGATCTCCTTTTACTAATCGGTATCAGAGCTTCTTTCCTCTTGACCTATGGTACCAATTTCATCAAAATCCCCAAATTCAATTTCTCACACCTTTGTCTATCTTATAAACCCTACAAACTTGAATCAAGATTCATCAACATTGAAGCCATGGCCAAAGATACAAATTTTCAAGAACTATAAAGAGAGTTCTTAGAATTTCAGAGAAAACATGATGCTGATTTTGCAAATTTGGAGGAGAGGTTGTCATCCATGGAGAATGCTCTAAGGACAATCATAAGGAATGGTCTGAAGGATGGGATTGCCATGATACAAGCAATCAATGACTGATGGAACTCACCAACATTGGAGGTCGGCTAAACATCCCAAACCTAGAGTCATACAACTTAGGGCCAAACTCACAATCAAGATTGCAATGCAAGGGATTCTAGTACTTTTAATTCTATATTTGATCTTGAATGCATGACTATAATTGGAGAAATTGAGTTGCCTTTGGTACCCACCTTGGTTCCTATTACCCAAAATTTTGATCTTGAAACAAAACCTTATTTGGATTAGGAACTTGAAGTTATAAACCATAGTGCACAATTGGGCCTAAGTAAAGAAATTGATGAGATGAAACCTGAGCAATTATATTCTTTGAGGAGTAAGAAAAATGAACTAGTGTTTGAAGAAGAAAAAAATGAAAACTCAAGAACCTGAGGAAAAGGAGTCTAAATCGTACGTTGAAGAACCTGAGGAAAAGGAGTCTAAATTGTATGTGGAACATCTTATGGAATTGAAATATAGGATTCTGGTTGTTAACTTAGTTGAAATGATTGAAGATGGTATATCTGCATTGGAAGCCAAGTTATTCGATGTTGATGGTTGTGTGAGATTGATCAATTATGTGGTGTGGGATTATAAGAAGCACAAGAAGATGTTATAGGTTGTGGAATGCTTCTTAGTAATTTCAAAAAAGATTTAATGGAATTTTAGAAAACATAAGTAAAAATGGGAGTTTTTTTGTGGCACCTGTCCCTTGAGGACAAAGACATCTTCAAAGGGGTAGAAGTACATCTATGGTTTAAGTATTGCAAATGTAGCAAAGACAAGCTATTGAAAGAGGGAGAACTTATGTATTCAAAGCTACAATTGAAGTTGAAGTCACAATTCCTTGAGCAATATTTCTTCTCACAGTTTAGTTCCTGGGAATTTTTCAAAGTTCTTTTCCATGTGTTTGGCTTGAGAAGGATTAAGTTGTTGAATTTCTTAATGATGAAACCACTTGTTGATGGAGTTTGTTCTTAGTCAAGAAGTTGGGTTCAACTTGTGTGAATGAAGATGTGTTTGGTTGTTATGCAAAGTGGCTATGGCCATTTACCTCTCTCTTGGTTAGATACTAATGCAGGGGAAAAGAGATGCATCCATGAAATGCTTTGCATAGTTGTTGGAATTTTAGTGATGTGCTCTCTGATAGAAGAAATATGGATGTTGCCAGTTTGGGCAGAGTTGTACATGGATATATAAGTTGACATAAGTTCTAAATTTCAACCTCTCAACCTTGAGGACAAGGTTGTCAAAGGGAGAGTGCATTGATGCATACCCAGATATGCTATGATATAAAAGGTCAAGATGATTATTTGGCATAATTTTTAATTTTATTGTCTTATTTATGTGACTTAAATATAGCATATTTCATCTTCTAATATTAAAATATAAGCATTTATCTAGTAGTTATGTTTTAAAATATGAAGAATCAATTTTTAATCATCAATCTTAAAATAATTTAAGAAAATTAAAGTTCTATAAAAATATAAACTAAAAAATGGAGAGGGAGTGGTGCTTAGTAAATAGAAAATATCTAATTTAATCATTTTAGTATTATATTAAATTAAAAAATCTTTTAAAAAAAAATTTATCAAACAACTTTTCAATCCGGAAGTACTTTTGTAAAAAATTTTATCAAACACCTTTTACTTCTCAAAAACAAAACTTCTATAATAAATTCTTTCAAACAAAACTTCTATCAAGAGCTTTAACCACACTAAACAAGCTCTAAATTGAATGAAATAAGGTATGGAGATATTTCACATTTTATTTATTTATTTCATGAGATTTTAGTCTCATTTCTCAAATTTCAAATTTTACTTTTTATTTATCTAATAATGAGTTATATAAGAATAACACTAATAAGAGTTTGACCGATTTAGTACCTATTAACTTAAAAAGTTTATTTGGGTTAAAAGTTAGAGGTTCAATTCAACCCTCTCTAATGCTAAATAGCTAACCTTTTGACATATCAAGAAAAAAATTTCAAAAAAGGAATAACCCTTCAATATTCAAAATTCTCTCCACTTAACTCAAATTTGAATTTAAAATCTCCAAATTAAAATTTTATGCTCAAAAACATTTAATTTGATGTTTCAAACGCTTATTCACTGAGAGACCTTGTGGGCCTTTCCAACTTAATTAGTCGTAGCATATGAGTACAATCTCTTGAGTCTTGAGTAAACATAAACGAGAATTGCAATACCTCGATCATTTCAGTGGTGGATCCATGGTTTTATGTCAGGAGGCCAATTTTAGTGCTACAAAAGATGAAAATCAGATAACTAAACCTCGATTTGACTTGTAAATGCCAAAGAAAATGAATTTTGTAAGAATTGTGACTTATAAATAAAATTGAGATTCCTATCTATGAAAATCAGAATTATCTGCTTAATTTAAGTATATAAAAATTGCTTAAATGAGTATAAAAAATAATAATAAAGAAGGGATTTATTCATATATAAGTTTTATACATTATACTTACATAAAATTTCAACTATTCATCTCTTTAATTTTAACAATTACAATTTATTATGACTCTTTAAGTGAAAAAAAAAATTATTTTTAATAAATATAAATAAATTTCAATAATTAAGAGTGGAGAGATTAATAATTGAGATTTTGTATAAATGTAATGTGTAAAATTTGTGTGTAAATGAATCTATACTCATAATAATAAAAAGTGCTTAAACAAAGATATTCACAAAAGTAAAAGTTAAATAATTTATCTACCTTCCAATTTAATACATCTTTTGACACATGTTTAGTTCAGCTATTAAAATGTAATATAAATACATTTGATTTATGCATCCTATATACATAACTATATTTTTAAATTTATTTGTTTTTAATTTTATATAAAAAAATAATAATTTTTTAATAAATGTGTTATGTAGTGTATTAAATAAAAAAATATACCAATCAATATCCATTTAGTTAAGGTAGGTGGTGACCAAATAGAATTTGTTATTGATTTATTATAAATGAAAATATAAATTTATCCAAAATAGTTGTCAAAAGAATGAGAAAAAATTCTCAGTCCATTAAATTTTATCAAAGAAAATTGATAAAATGAAACAAAAATATAAAAGAAACTTAAAAAAGATGGTGTCAAAATACTATCCTACGGTGCCAACTATCAGCTAAAACATACTTTTAGCTTTTTAGCCTTTTATCTTAATAAGTTATAGGTTTTAGTCCTTCATTATGACACTTTTAACCCCTCATTTTAATAAATTTATAGGTTTAACCCCCTCACCTTATACTATGACACTTTTAAACTCTTACATTATATTATGATACATTATGATACTTTTAACCCCTCACATATATGAATTGAAGAATATAACATTTATTCAAGGTCAGTTTATAACATTCTATTAGTTCTATTAGCTGACTGTTAACGTTTTATTAGCATTCTGTTAACAGAACTAACAAATAAAATTGAATTTAAATTTTATATTTCCATAATGAAATGTTGACGGATACTAACAATCAGTTAACAGAGTTAACAGTCAGCTAACAGAGCTAACAGTCAATTACCAGATCTAACAGAATATTATAACATGATGTTAAATGAAAGTTAATTTCTTTAATTTGTACAAGTGAGGGACTAAAAGTGTTATAATATAAAATAAATTGTTAAAATCTACAAATTTATTAAGGTTAAAAGAGTAAAAGTGTCATAATAGATAAAGTTGAAGGGCTAAAACTTATAAACTTATTAAGGTAAAAAATTAAAAATAAACTTTTACCGCCTACTATCAGAGCAACATTGCAAGAGAAATTAAAGGAAAGTCATTTTCCATTAAAGTACTTTTTTATTTTTTTGTTACGTATAATGATTCTTCCTTTAGGCGTTGACTTTTCCCTTAGTATTTAAAATTGGAACAATAAATGAGTTATCTCAAAAATCCATTACGCCTTTACAGAAGTTCGGCAGTGCTACTCAACAAAAAGTGAGAAAGAATTTAAGAAACTTAAGACTTTAAATGAAAATTAGGATGAAAAATTTAGGAGTATAATTAGGACATATTTTGCTTTAATATATT
>BPVZ01000031.1:548107-567302 GCA_020521535.1 Rubroshorea leprosula
TATTAAACTCTTATATTTTAATTTAATATTAATATTGATCAATTAAATTTAAAAATTAAATTAAAAAATATTTTAAAACTAATAACATTTCATGAAAAACTAAAATAATATCATTTTTACTTTATAAAATAACTTATTTTAGTATTATTTTAATAAAAATTTATTAAAACAACTTAATTTTAAAATCATTTTTATCTTCTATTTTTATTCATATCCAACCGATGAACATATTTCCATTTTAACTTACAAGCTCACTATTTTACAATACAAACTACAAAGTCTCTCGGATTGTAAAGGATTGTGAGACACTTTTTCCGTAACTTAATCAACTTATATGGAATGGTTATGATAAAAGTTGCAGGAGTATGAGTGTAATTGAAAGAAGATCATTCTCATTGCTTCAATTCGTCCAATATCTCGTAATGATGGTTGGGCGTCCAATCCTGAATACAGATTGGCGTGCTGAATCCTGAATGCGTCTCATTGGTTTCACCACTTTCAGAGATTCAAGCCTTGAAAGTGCTTTTCTACCCAGTTGTCTCAAGATCTCTTTCCATTTCCACTGCAAGCAAATGTCTCGGTGTTATCCCAAAGAGAAAAGGTCAATGCTCAAGGTTGCATGGTTCTTAAATCCAAGTGGGTTTTGTCAGCTGATAAAATAAGGGAAGAAATAACGGAGAAAGATGGGAGGTAGCTTGGGCTGTTGTTGATGATAATTAATGTGGAGAATATTGGCAAGTTTTTGAAACTGACAGATCTTTCTGAAGGGTTAGGATCTCCTAGCAATATGCATTTATCATGGTAAGTAAGAAGGAAACTGACTCTCTCCTCTTGAATCATGCAATTGGGTTCAATTGGGTGGCCAGGTACTGCAATGTAAGGGTTTAAATTAAGGTCTTTCTTTGACATTTTTCAGAGGTGTAAAAGGGAAGAAACAAAAGAAAAAATGAGCAGTGGACCCAGGAATGAAGCTAAGAAAATCAACGTCTTAATCAGAAAAGCTGGACCATTCAATTGAGGGAATGCCAGGTATGTGGAAATTATCTTTTTTCTTCATTGCATTAATGAAGAAGGATGGTACAGCCGTGAAGGCAGTCGTTTTCAATTGCTTAAATTAGAAATATTGAGAATTTGAGATCTAATGGAAGGTTCTGCTCTCTCATTATATTCATCTTTGTCAAAAACAATGGTGTTTGTAATTTTTTTTTTTTTTTTTGGGGGGGAGTGGTGCAGAATTGCGTGTCTGACTGACTTCTGACTTTAGTGTCACATGAAAAGATTTCAATGCTATATTAAAATGCAGGATAAAATGCTAGATGAAGTAAGTTTGCAAGACAAATGTGTAGGTCCACTAGTATTTTTCAAATGCTAGATGAAGTGTCAAATACATAAAGTGCAGCATCTCCTGCCCGTGACTTGGAACTGCAGTATTTTGCAATTTCGATGAATTATTTTTCTTCCAGAACTTGAACAATATTGAGTTCTTGAAATGCCATGAATTTAATTCATTTGACTGCACAAGATTTATATTATATTGGCCTATCTGATTGGGATTCGTTGTTTGACAAGGTTAGAACTTAGACAGTCAACACTTCTCCAGTGCCCAGTTCCCCTTAAGAATCCAGGTATAAGCGCAAAAACTTATGCATTGAACGGAACTTGACAGGATGCAGAGGACCAGCAAGTTTCCACCATTCCTGCCTGCTGCTGCCAATCCGCTTGCAAGATGGACAAGGCCATCCAAGCCTCTCTCTGATGACCTTTAGCTGATAAAAAATAAACCCAAGAGGCAAGCTGTTATGTTGACTAATTAACTTCAGTGAGCAGAATTGGCCTTTTTGTTGAGGGTTACTAGTATACTGAATATTTGTGCCAATGCTGGCAGACTTTAATATAAAAACATTTTACCACCATGAGGTGCTGGCCTAGTGGCTAAAGAGGTTATATGTAGGGCATGACTCTTGAAATTGAGTCCTAAGAAACTGTCACAAAATTATATTTGTTAGACTTTAATTGCATACCATACCGAGGGCATGAGTGGCCCCTGCTGTCGATTATGAATTAATTAAGACTTTATTATGTGCAGGTTGACTTTCAATGCTCTCAGCTCTGGTAAGGGCTTCTACAGCACATTTTGCTGGGGTTGCAAGTGCCAAAAGCACCATCTACTCCTTTTTCTTGATGATAAAAAAATGTAAATAGATAAACATGTCAATTTATGCTTACATTAATGCATGCACATTCTTTGTATTCTATTGATCAGCTTTATATATAATTGTGTCAGCTTCCATTCTTATTATTAGACATAATGCATATATAATACATAATGGCCCTTTTCTCCATATCTCCAACTAACTTGTTATATAAGGTCTGAACCCAATTGAACAAACTAACTAATTGGTTCATGGGAGTAGAAAAAATAATGTCTGAATCCCAGACCTCTGTAGAGCTTCCTGTAATTGACATCTCCCAGCCCTTGAGCCCATCCTCTCTCTCCTCCCTCTCTCTAGCTTGTAAGGAATGGGGGTTCTTTCACATAACCAATCATGGGGTCTCCAAAGAGCTCTACATGAAACTCTACACTCTCTCAAATCATCTCTTTAGCATCCCTTTGGAGTCAAAAATGAGGCTGGGCCCATTTTCTTCAATAAGAACTTACACTCCACATTTCATCGCATCTCCTTTCTTTGAGAGCCTCAGAGTGTCTGGACCAGACTTCTTTGCTTCTGCACAAAGTTCAGCTGAAGTTCTTTTTGACCCACCAAGTTCAGAATTCAGGTAACATGTATGCCCTTTTCTTTGTTTTCTTTTTGCAATTCATTTGGTAACAATACAGCTGATACACCTCTATCTAGTGGCATGCATTGAAGAATGAAATGTGTTATGCAATATACGTACTTACACCATAAATAATGTTATAGAATCCTACAGAAGTTTCTAGGAATAAGCTTTCAACTTTGTGCATCTGACGATTTTCCCAGAGATTTTCTTTTTCCTTTAGATCTTGTCTCTGGTACATCTTTCATGATTGCTTTTTTATTCTGTTGTCAGTGAGATATTAAAAGAATATGGAAACAAAATGACTGAGCTATCAAAAAAGATCATACAAGCTGTACTAATGAGCATGGGAGATGATTTTGAAAAGAAGTTTAATGAATCCCAATTCAGTAATTGCCATGGTTATATGAGAATCAACAACTATTCACCCCCTGAGAGGCAGAGCCTAGCAGAAGAAGTTGAAGGGCTAGGCAAGCACACAGATATGAGCTGTTTAACAATTGTTTATCAAGATCAGATTGGTGGACTTCAGGTGAGATCTAAGGAAGGGAAATGGATGGACATAAACCCATGTGAAGACTCTCTTGTCATCAACATTGGAGATCTACTGCACGCATGGAGCAATGGGAGGCTAAGGTCATCTGAACACAGGGTTGTTCTAAGGCAATTTGTAAATCGCTTTTCCATAGCTTTCTTCTGGTGCTTTGAGGATAAAAAATTGATATCAGCCCCAGATGAAGTAGTGGGAGAAGGTAACCTCAGGGTCTATAAGCCATTTGTTTGCACAGATTATTTGAAATTTAGAGAGAGCAGCGAAAAGGGAAAGTTTGAGAAGGTTGGCTTTACTGTGAAAGACTTTGCAGGCATTGCTAAGAGCTGATTAAAAATATTACACGAATCATTTGGTTCCTTTTTCTTTTCGTTTTTTTCTTGTCTCGAAGTCTTTTGTGGAAGAGAGTGCCTTGATGGGAACCAATGAAAGATCAAGAATAAAGAATTGTCATTTGGGTTTTGGTTAAGATCAAAAAGTTCTCGTTCTAAATGTTTATGTTGTGCACTTAAAGGTATTATCAATATGTATGCCTTGAATAATTTTTGTGCACATCAATAAATGACTAAATTTGAAATTTTCAACTCAAAGTATCAAGCTTTTATTTGTTAATACCACTCTTGAGCCCATTGGGATTTGCTTTTGAATAATATAATGAAATATATATGTGGAAAATATATAAATTATGTAGATATGGTTATGCTTCTTCATTGCCTATACAAAGTTGTTCATTATGCCTGCTGGTTTACGATCCAAGTCTCCTTTGGAGATACCTCAATCATGATGTGAATGTATATATGATATAGGTCAATGAAAGCATACTTTAAGCTTGAAAGCTAGTTGTGTCTCATATCAAGTTGTCTTTTGTTAATTCTCAATAATTCAATATTGTTATGGTAGATACATGGTCAACCTACTATAAGAATTTCTTTTCTGGCCAACAACTACTATAAGAATTGAAGGCATTTGTATCCTATGTAACATAAGAAACAATCATAAGAATTGAAACGGTGAGTGCTTAAAATTACATTAGTTTTGTGAATAGGTCACCGGGATAGCTACGTGATTGTGCATGTTTGGGGATTTTAAGTCTCTCACACCCCTCAAATTGCACCACAATTTTCCTTTCAGCAATGGAGCACCTAAGCATAGTGCGTTCCTCGAAGTCTATGCCCTTTGCAAACAATTTTAAACTTTTAAGTAAAACAATTATGGGCATTAGCTTTTGTCAAGACTCATGAAACTCACATAGGTCAATAATTGTTCAATTTTTATGAGTCTATTGTTAATAAGTAAAAAAATAATAAAAAAATAAAAATGAAAATAATAAACTCTCACAAAGGTCAATTAAGGAAAAAGGTCAATTAAGGAAAAACCTCTTAGCATAAATATAGTATTAGTCATTCCACCTATTACCAATTAATTTTAATTTAAAGGCACTAATGGTCTTAAAGCTCAAGCCTACATATATATATATATATATATTTTATCAGCCAAAAAAAACTTTTTATTTAAATGGAGCACAAGGGGTGCTTCTGTCCGTATACAACACTTAAATCCCACAACATTTAAAACCCACATATATTTGGTTTAACTATTTGAAATAGTTGATAATCAACATCCAATTAGTCAACATCCAACAACCAATAATTATCATTTACAATCCATTCATTTTTATAATTGTTATTTACAAACCAATCACTTTTATTCATCTAAATTAACCCAATAACTTATAATTATTCCAAAAGATCACTTAAACTAAATATAACCTTAATTTGTGATGAGGCTTAAAAAACACTGTGCTACAAGGCCATCAAGAATAAGAGATAAAAAGAAAACACATTTGAGGGTAGAGGAGCCGTTTAACCAAGATTTTTACAACTCAAGAGTTCATTTGATTGACATTAGTATCTATGTGAAAAAGTCAAATTAAGTGAAAGAAATGAATAGATGGCATTAGGTCACATGTGTTGGGTCGTTAATGATGAGGATTAATTTGCATCTTTTGAGATGTTTGATGGCTAATTTGCAGTATTCGAGAGATTTAAGGATTTATTTGCATCATTTTCAGTTTAGGAGCTTACATGTTAATTTGAGGTAAGTTTGGGGGCCTAAGAAGGTGGTTTGCCCAAAATCCAATACAGAGAGCCCAAATAAGGCCCACAAGGTACTAAACAGTCTAAATTTCCTTTTGGTTTTGGTGCATCAAAAGCTCCCAAGCATTTCTTTTCATTTGGTTCGAGGCTTCACTAAAAATGAAAAAGAAACACTGGTACAAACTACAAAGCACTAAGAACAAGAAAGCAGAGGCCGAACATTTGAAGCAGAGCACTAATTTATGAAGGCAGGGACCGCAACACTGTCCCGACAAATCACGAAATTAAATCATTGAAGCACAAGCAAAAAAGTAAAGCTCTCGTACAATTACACACAAAGCAATGTTTCTTAAACCGAGTTAGTGTTTGAACTATTTTTGACACTACGTCAACCGGTATATATTTGCATGTCACGTTATATATATAATCTGAAATGGTTGATGTGTTATTTTTAAAATTAAAAATAAAAGAAAAATATCATGATATGATAATTCAAAAAAATAAGATAAATCTAAATAAATCACTTTAAAGGTCTTCAATTAAGCGCTTAGATATTGTTCTAGTTTCAATAATACTATATTTATAATATCATGTAATATCATAAATTTATAATCATGACGTAATAATAAATTAGTGTAATGTATTATTAAATAAATAAATACATAAAATATCATAAGTAAATCCTAAATAATAAAAGTTAATTATATAATAATATATCATATTATAAACTTATAATTTCATATAACATTGCAACATAATCATTTCCGTGCCAATTTCACCAAGTAATTCTAAATCTCATTACTCTTTATTGGTTCAAGTAAAGTACTAGTTGGTTGGAAAAATGTAAATTTGGTTACCCAGTGAGGTACTCTATCTACTTGCCCAGATATATACAAAAGTTGAAAAGATTCAAAATTATAAAAAAAGTAGCCATATAGATTGAATCCGAGGTTCTATCTACCATTGTACTACCATTTTTTTTTTTCACCATCTAAATTAGAGCTCGATTATCAAACCCAAAAGTAACCATGCGCACTCTAAGAGAAAGTGCCAATCCTATATTGCAGCTCAAAGAGCTAATGCCTTTGACATCAATACCGAATCTACTACTTGCTTAAAAGAACATTCATCAATCAAAACCCCATTCCTTTCTCAACAAACAATAGCCATCGCTACTTATGAATGCTCCAAAGATACAGGAACATCTGTATTAAATTTCAACTCCATATCAGCTGGAGGACACCAAAAATTTCTTCATGCAGCTCTGTTTTAGCCAATGAGTCAACATAACTTTTGATCTACATTGTTGTGCTAGAAAAACTCACCCCTTAATTGTTGAGCATTTCTCAAAACCAACATTGAATTAAATGTTTTACCTTGAAAAACTCCATCATTGCAATTCTTCCAAATATACCAGCAAATACAAGCAATGTCATCCATTAAGCCATTAAAATTACCAGCCCACTAGGAGGAAACAAAGTCCCCACCAATTCACAAAATCAAATATACTAGTCCAAGAAGGCTAGCTGATAATTTAGTCTAAAGAGAAACCAAATTCAAGTAACAACAAGGCATGTAAATAAAGCATGCATCTCAAATTCAGCACAAGAGCCACATAAAGTACAAGTAGCATCTTCAATCACACTCTTATGTCATAAATTAACCTTGACTAGAAGAGCATTAGACATGACTCTCCACAAAAAGAATTTAACTTTGGGGTTACTTCCAATTTTCAAATAGTTCTGTAAACAGAAGCAAAACTTGACTCACTTGAAAGTTAATAGATGAATATAAACCCAATCCTTTGCTTCTAGCAATAAAATAAGCAGAGCAAACTATGAAGTCTCCAAAATGATCTAGTGCCATCCAAGCTTGTCAAGCAACAATCCCATAGGTATTTTGACAATGGCTCTCACATCTACATCGTTTAAGCAATTAGAAAGTTTAGCAACATCCCAAAGCAAATTAGGCGTTATAAAATCACACACTCTATAATTGCACCATTAGATTGTTGTCGAGTAGTAATAGTAAATCTAGGAAGTGATGGAATCCATTTATGTGTCCATAAAAAAACATTCTAATCATTGCCAATGTTCCAACGACCAAAACCCTAATTCTAGCAACTTCCTTCCTTGTAGTAAATTACTCCAAATCCTAGATGGGAAGGAGCCTAACTTGATCTGAAAAAAGTTTGAAGAATGAAAATAAAGGTCTTGCAAAATTCTAACCCTAAGAGCTCCTAGATTATTAACAAGTCTCTAGCATTGTTTTGCTAAAAGAGCTAAATTAACTGATCATTTGATTTGTTTGATTTTATGTTAGGTAGGCGTACTTGAAAAACTTCAATTTAAAAATTAATTTTAAATTTTTTTATCTTAATTATACAATAAAAAATAATTCTATTTTATTTCTTATCTCACTTGAATTATATCATGTGATTCAAATTTAAAATTTTTTATTTTGATAAAAAAAAATTATCACTAAATTTCTTAAATTATTAATAATTAAATTTAAATTATTAAATAATTATTATTATTATTTTACTTACTATCTATTATTATCATACCCGACACACCTTCATCTCATTTATACGGCGAAAGTCATTGCGGATTTTAAGGTTCTTGCCTTTTGTTTCTTTTTTTTTTTGAAAATAGGCAATGGATTGCCTTTTGTTTCTTTTTTTTTGAAAATAGGCAATGGATTGCCTTTTATTTCTTGCTATGTCACGCGTGAGTTAAAATTTTCACAGTAGGAGAAAGATACCGGAACTATGCGTACAGGGCACGCTCAAGGCCACTAACAAAAAAAAAATGTCAGGGTCACCAGGAATTCTAAAATATTATTTTTTAAAATATTAATTTTATTTGATTTAATTAATAAAATAATTCATAGTTATTAATTAATAAATTAAAATTAATTAATAAATTAATATTTTTAAATATTATTTAATAAAAAAATTAAAATTCTAGTGGTTTAACAATTTTTAACAGTTTGATCGGTGGCAACAAGTTCGCCATGCGGTCCACGCAAAAAGAAAAGGAATTGGATTGGGACATACTTCAACGCGTAGGAGACTTTGGAAATGTGTGCGTCAAATTGTCCACACTCACTATACAGAGGTTGGACGATGAGAGAGCCACCACCACACCCCATGGAAATACCCATGTGAACAGAGGAAGAAGGGAAAAAAATTCAGTGTCTAAACCGACATGTGACATTACAGTACATCATGCATGATCTCATCTCTTACTTGGTACTAGAAAATTGTTGCTCGGAAACATACCAAGTGCCTACTTCAATCCAAACTTCTATAAATAACAACCATGAATGGGTTACGGTTGTGAGCAGATCAAATTCCATATATCTCAATGGCAGGGATCAACTACTGCCTCTGTGTCACAATCCTTTGCACCACCCTTCTCAGCTCGAGTGGAAGCAGCTATGCTCAGTCCAAGGAAGAACACAAAAACAAGCTCCTGTTTGTGTTTGGAGACTCCCTCTTTGATCCAGGGAACAACCAGTACCTCAACTCGAGCAGAAGGTCACCGGCAACGTCATGGCCTTATGGTATGGGGTTGAACAATCATTCCACTGGTAGATTATCTGATGGCCTTATAGTCCCTGATTTCATAGGTAAGTTTATATGCATACATGTGTTTGTTGAAATGCCTGAGTGAAAGTTCGCTCCTTGTAATTAGTTTGAGCTTCTTGAATTCTGCAGCTTTGTCTGCGAGGTTGCAAGTTCTTCCACCAGTTTTGCAACCAGGTGTAAATTTTAGTGATGGAGCTAACTTTGCTTCTGCTGGAGGAGGTGTTCTTGACACTCATATTGGAGTGGTATGAAATACTCTGTTTCCGTATTTTATCCTTCCTAAACTTCTTGCAGTGAGTTAACAAATTTCCCTAATCTGGTTTTGCAGATGAACATGGGAACCCAATTATACAACTTCAAGAAGGTGGTAAATATGTTGACAAAAAAATATGGTGAAGAAGAAACCAAGAAAATTTTAATGAGATCTGTTTTCTTGTTTAGCTTGGGAGGCAACGATTACTTTGCCTTCAACACCGAGTACCCGAATTCTACTCAAGCTGAGCGCATGGCATACATGCGCTTGGTTGTAGGCAATTTAACCAATGGTCTCAAGGTAAAGCTTAATTTTCAACAGTAATAAACCTTATAAAATCCATTTTTTACCTTCAACTTTTAATTTTGCTGCCACATTGTGCAGGAGATATATGCCATTGGAGGAAGAAAGATTGCTTTCCAAAATGTTGGGCCGTTGGGTTGTGTACCGACCATCAAAATGATGTACCCGGAGTTTAATGGTTCTTGTGTTAGAAATTTCATGGTACATGGCAAATTACACAACAAGGCTCTTTCCAATGCCCTTAAGAACTTACCAACAAAACTACCGGGATTCAAGTACTCAATATTCGATTATTACACAGCACTGGAAGACAGAATTAAGAACCCTACGAAATATGGTAATTAAGCTCTGAAATATTCCTATGTAGTTTGAAATATTAATCGCCGCGCCAACATGGTTAACCTAGTCTAATATTGTTGTTAAAATGTGTTGAAGGTTTCAAGGAAGGGTACGTTGCGTGCTGCGGAAGTGGATTGTACAATGGGAGGAACTGTGGAGGAGGAGATGATGGAAAACAAGCATACAATCTATGCAGTAATCCCAGCCAGTATGTGTTCTTTGATGGTGGCCATACTACTGAGAAAACAAATCATCAATTAGCCAACTTAATATGGAGTGGAATTCCCAATGTCACTGGACCTTATAATGTGAAGCAACTATTTGACTTTCCTTAATTAATGTTTGGTGTAGTTCTTACTACTACATAATTAATTCAGCTGGTATGCATTGTATTTTAGTTTCTACGAAGCAGAGAGGTCAAGGGAAATGGTATTTTAGCTTTCGGAACCGATTTATTTACAACTTTAATAACAAATATTAAAGAGTTTTTTTGTTTTATAATTTAAATTATATTAAATTTAAAAATATATATAATTAAATAAAAACAATTCTCATTATCAAGACCTCATTTAATAGTATAAGTTATAGAATTTAATATAGTTCAAATTATATATATATATATTTTTAAATATTTTAAACAAAATCCCTTGTTTTACAATCTAAACTTAAATTATAAAATTAGAATTATTGAATGAAAAACCATTAATTGAGGTGGTTCTAAATTTCACAACTATAACCATTGAATAGTTTATCATAATCATTTAATGGGTTAGACTCCCAATATCAAGGGATTCACCCCATCCAATAATATGATTGTGCTATTTAGAATTATTTTAAGAGCTTACTCTCATTTAATAATTATGATTGTGTTGTCTAAACCCATTTCAATTCAATAATTTTAATTATACAATCTAATATAATCTATATTATACTAACATTTTTTTTTTCAAATTTTAAATATGTACACGGTATGAAAAACATCCTTATAAGATAGTGGTCACCTCTCCATAATAAAAATTTTTTTATGCAAAACTTAACAATTGTGAGTTTCGAAACTCACTCTCAAAGTTAAAAGAAATAAATGTACACGATATATATATTTGATAAAGACAATAATTAATAAATTAATTTTATTAATTATTAATAATTAAAAATTTAACTTCAAATCTAATAAACAATCCACCTTTCTTAATAAAATTGTGACCTATCGATCCGCTTAATGGAATTTAAAATGTACCCGATATGAGCTATCAAACTAGTGGAAGGGATCATTTGAAAAATTTAGAGATATTGTAGGACAATGGAGCAATTTGGCATCCTAACATTTTTAGTAGAGACTAGAGAGTTAGGTGCCCTATTTTCTAGGAGGGGGTTAGGTTCCAGTAAACGAGGGTCAACCTTTGAATTCTTGATGGCAACCAACACCTTTTAACTCCGAGGAGAGCCTATCTCAAAAGGTTAAAACTTAAAAGTCGAACTACACCAAGCGGCTGGTGGCCGCGCCTTCGTTAAGATTGGTGGGTTGTTAACCAAATTTAAAAATTAAATATTTAATTATTAATATTTAATAATATTAATTTATTAACAATTATTTTTATAAAAATATATATATATTAAAAGTCAGTAATTAATAAAGCACATTTTTAATTAGCACTTCTTATTAAAAAAAATAATTAATTAGCACTAAACCAATCATTTCACAAGATCAAATACCATGATTATGAACCTAGTCACTATAAACTTCATTAACAGCCAGGATTCAGAAACAGAACTGTAAAGCCTGAAACTTTTTTCCCATGGCGAATCTGATCTATCCCCTGTATCAGCTGATGACTCTGTTCACAGCGTTTCTGAACCCAATTGCATTTCATGGTGAGCCCAAGCCAAGAGTGGAGTTTGACAGCCACAAAGCCCTGTTTGTGTTCGGAGATTCTCTGTTCGATCCTGGAAACAACCAGTACCTGAACGGAAGCCTTCCCCAACCTTCGGCTACCACCTGGCCGTATGGCGAGACATACTTCGAACACCCCACCGGGAGGCTCTCTGACGGCCGTATAGTCCCTGATTTTATCGGTAAAGTCCATAGTCTTCTTTACATTTGTCTATGAAATGGATGATTTTTCTTTGTTTTGGTGGTGAAATTGAATGCTTCAACTTCCTCTGGCAGCTGAATTCGCCAAGTTGCCGATACTAACGCCGTACCTGAAGCCGGGTTCGCACCGATTTACTGATGGGACCAATTTTGCTTCTGCGGGAGCTGGAGTTCTTCCTGAAACTAACTCCGGAACAGTATGTGAATTTTTCTTAATTTGTAGCAAATTCAATTTAATAATCTTGTATATTGAAGTAATATTTCCTTTTTTGTTAGTAAAAGATTTAACTCCAAGCAACATCTTAGGCATCTTAAAAAAATAATTAAAAAAAAGGAACAGATTTTGAAATATTGATGGGAAAAAAATCATCTTGATTGAGGAAAATTTTTATGTAATTAGAGTCGAGACAACTTGCACATGTTAAATACTAGTTAAGCAAAGTTTTTGTTGGTCTTGATGGTCTTTTTTGTTGCAGATACATATTAATTTGCAGCTAAGCTATTTTAAGGATGTGGAAAAATCATTAAGGAAGGAAATAGGCAATGAAGCAGCAAAGAATTTGCTTAAGAGAGCTGTTTACTTATTCAGCATAGGAGGAAACGACTATTTTAACTTTTACACAATGTACCCAAGTGCGACACAGACTGACCAGAGAAAGTATGTGGAGATGGTAATTGGAAACTTAACATCTGTGCTGAAGGTAAGAAGAACGAGATTGCCTCGAAAATTTTCTGTCAATACCTTTCCTGGAAAGTATTTACTAATTTTAGGTTGTGTATAGGAAATATATGGTATGGGAGGAAGGAAAATTGCATTCCAGAATGCAGGGCCTCTTGGTTGCCTACCATCAATGAGAGAAATGAATCCTAATCTTGGAGGTGAGTGTGCTGAAGAACTCTCAAAATTGGCAGGACTCCATAACAGATACCTGGCCTCTGTTCTCAAGAAATTAGAAAGTGAATTGCCTGGATTCAAGTACTCCTTGTTTGATTACTTCAATTCACTTGGCGACAGAGTCAGCAACCCTTCAACATATGGTAAGATATATAGTTGGATGTTTGGTGATATAGGGACAATTTTTTTGTACTAATCTTTTCATATAACTTTTACATGTCATTAAATAAGTAGATGCATTCAATATCATGGGTTTTAAATGACACGTAAGATTGTACAAAAAGGTGATACAAAAAATTTATCCCTAAATCATTTTCCATACTTGGAAACAATAGCAAAACACAAACAATCACTGCACTACACAACAATTCCAAATAGACCGTCATGTTTAAGCTTCAAAGTTATGTCCCTTTTGTTTGTTCTTGTTAATTTCTCATAATGTGGCTGTGTTGTGAAGGATTTAAAGAGGGGAAGGCTGCGTGTTGTGGTAGTGGAACTTACAGGGGAAGCGGCTGTGGGGGAGGAGTGAGTGGAACAGATCTATTTGAGGTATGCAGTGACCCTGGTGAATATGTGTGGTTTGATGGTGCACATACCACTGAAAGGACTAATAGGCAGTTGGCTGAGCTGCTGTGGAGTGGAGTACCAAATCTCACAAGGCCTTATAACATCAAACAATTGTTTGAGCTAGCATAGTATGCTTGAGTTGCAATGTATCTCGACCTTTTTTATGTGTGGGCAAAGGAGACCTGTACTTGAAACTCTTTCCACCGAAGAAGGCGTGATTACAAATTATGTTATGCAATCCAACCCAAAAGATTAGCTACCAAATAAGGAAATTGAATGTTGGCTCATAAGGATTAATTGTGTTCTTGAAGACAAATTTGATTCCGTAACTCGTGTATAAATAACCAACAAGTGCGGCTCTCATGAATAAGCCAATTCAATTGACTGAGATGGCGAATTTAAGCTCCATACTATTGTGTCTTACAACTCTGTCTGCTGTATTAGTTCTTCACCCAAGTAACTGCAATTCTCAATCGGAGAGAGAACACAAGCTCCTGTTTGTGTTTGGAGAGCATTGGAATGTTGTATGCTCTTGTAGACATGTTCCTTATTATATTTTGATGTGAGATTTTAACAACTTGTTTTGATAGCATGTAAAAGTTGAGTATATGGACTTTTAATATAATGTTTGCACTCAACTTAAAACTAATTAGTAATAAATGGAGTAGTTTTCTTTGTATTTGAGTCATATATTATTCTTATTATATTTCAATATGGAATTTTACCACTAAACAATTTTATGGTTAATTTTGTTTTAAAGGTTTAAAGGTGGAGAATATGGGAATGGATTGTATAATGGGTTGGCACTTGGGACTGTCGAAGAGAAGATGATGGGTGTTGGAATAGGTCCAACATTCAACTTGGGCTGTACATAATGGGCCTAGACTGCCGCCCATTAACCCAAAATGAGGGAGCACCAGTACAACAAGTACAAGTATACCCACGTGAGCAACGCCACGTAGGCCAATGGGATGCTTGCATGCACAAACACATGTCAACATTTAGAGTTATAAATACCCTTCAACTACCTCCGATGAAGGTAATTAACTTCTACGCCTCTCTCTCTGCAATTACTTTTTGAGGGCATCTTTCTCTAGAATATTGAATATTGCTGACTTGAGCGTTGAAGTGTTTTCTTTGAGAAAACATCCTCGGGAATTTCAGGTGTGGAAACAGCTGAAGACATCAATAGTGTTGGATCACAAAGCTGCCCAACACAACGAGGAAGCGTACAATCTATGCAGAAATGCTAGCGATAAATTACGACGGTAATGGCATCAAGAGAGAGGAGGAACCATTACGCAAAGACTGAGTGAGACTAGATGGAAGCCTCCTGAAGCAGGTCTTATAAAAATTAACGTGGATGGGGCATTTTTTGCTGAACAGAAGGCATTTGACGCTGGGGCTATAGCACAGGATTCATTGGGAGAGGTTTTGGCAGCCATTGTTCGTAAAGGACAGGGGCTAAGAACCTTATGTTCAATAGTTTTTTTCTTTTTTTTTTTTTGGTTCGGAACATTCGGTGTCCGGAAATTCACTGAGCTACCGATTAATTCGAATTTTGAGCCAAACAAGATCCAACGAACGGTAAGACTCTTCTTCACAAGTTTTAATGAAATTGTATTTCCAAAATTTAAAATCAAGATCTCTAATTAAACTGAAAGAATTTTCAGACAACTAATCTATCCATTCGTGGGTTTATGTTCAACAGTATTGTCTTTGAATCGGACTGCGCAGCTATGGTAACGGCGATTTTTGGGGACCCTCAATCGTCAATCCCTTAATTCCAATATAGGTACTGTAGGCTCACTCTTATTTAAGGACTATGTTTTGCAATTTAAATTGCAATGGAGCAGAATCTTGTTTGAATAGCCATGTAATATCTTTATTTATTATTATGAATAAAACGTTCACATGATTTATATGTAAAAATATTTCTTGGGTAAAAAGGGTTGAAGAATGAAAAAAAGAGTTATCTTTCCTTCAATAACCCAAAATCCAAAAAGGATATATATGTTCTTACTCACCTTGTTTTTTAATTTTGGCATCAAAGCTTGACTGGTCATTAAAAAGGAAAATTCCTACTCAACTTTACCGGTAATCAAACAAAAAAAATATTCCTACGGTGCTTGCTTTTTAATTTTAGCATCAAAAAGCCAAGTTGTAAACAAAAAAAGGAAAAAGAAAAAGAAAAAGAAAAGAAAAGTTCTGCAACTCCGGTAATTAAATTCAATTGCTACGCTTTAAATTAATTTTATTCTAAACGATAACTATTTGTCGACCTTCTAATTTGTCTTTCAACCCTCTTAGTCCCTCCCTCGGAAAAATGGCCGATGCTATAATTTCCTTAATCCTAGACATGCTAAAAACAACCATCGTCAACAAAGCGAAGGAAGAGGTGAAGCTGCTGGTCGGTGTTAAGGAAGAAGTGAAAAATCTTGAAAGAAATCTTGATCTCATCCAAAGCGTGCTTGTCCGTGCTGAGCGGAAGAAAAGAACGGACGAGCTTGTCAAGAAATGGCTGGATAGGCTCAAAGAAGCTTCTTTCGACATGGAGGATGCCTTGGATGAGTGGAGAACTGCAGTAGAGCTGGAAATACATGGGGCACAAAATCAGAAGAAGGTACTGTGCAATTTCATTTCATGCTTTTCTTTCGATCGGCTAGGTGCCCGTCGTAAAATTGCAGTAAACATAAAGGAAATCAATCGAAAATTAGATGAGATTGTAAAGGAGAAAGATAGATATGAGTTGAGAGCTAAGGAAATTGAACTTCCAAGACGGCAAGAAAGTACCTCATTTCTTGATGCGTCAAAATTATATGGAAGGGATGGCGTGAAGACAACAATACTGAGCTATTTGTGGGGAGAGAAAAGTAAAGAGGAGGCTGGTGATATATTTCAAACCATTTCTATAGTAGGAATGGGGGGAATGGGAAAGACAGCCGTCGCACAACTTGTCTATAATGACCAGAATGTTAAAAAGCATTTTGACAATGTAATCTGGGTATGCGTCTCTAACCCTTTTGAAGAGAAAACAGTTGCAAAGGCAATCATTCAAGGGCTTGAAACACTTAACCTTGGTCAAGCATCTGGTCTAGAATCAAATCCATTGCAAGTCCTTTTACACAGAATTTCTAACTCTATCAAGGGAAAGAAATTTCTTCTAATTTTAGATGATGTTTGGGCAGCTAACTGTGAGAGGTGGGAATCATTTAAAGCCCCCTTGAGAGTTGCCTCTTCAGGAAGTAGAATTTTGGTGACTACTCGTGATTCTAAAGTTGCAGCAATGATGGGGTCCAATCCCCACCAAATCATTCGTCTTGAGATATTGAAAAATGAGGAGTGTTGGTTAATATGTAGAGACATAGCATTCGAAGGAAAGGACAAAGAGTCCTGCAAAATTTTGGAGGAAACATTCTCGAAGAAAATTGGGAATAGATGTAAAGGGTTACCACTTGTTGCAAAAACTCTAGGGAGCCTCTTAAAGTCTAAAAGAAGTAAAGAAGAGTGGCAAAGTCTCTTGGATAGTAATTTGACACAAAGTGATATTTTTGCCTCTTTGCTATTGAGTTATTATGATTTACTTCCTCCTGTAAGGCGGTGCTTCTTGTACTTTGCTACTTTCCCCAAGAATTTCTTAATCTGGCAAAGTAACATAATTGGACCCTGGATGGCACTTGGTTTCTTAGGCTCTGACGGTGATGCAGATTTGGAGTCAAAAGGGGAAGAATACCTTCGTATCTTAGTGGACCGCTTCTTCTTTCAACATGTTCAAGTAACCAAGGATGGACACGTTGTGAATTGCAGGATGCATGAAGTGGTAAATGATTTTTGTCAATATTTGGCAGAGAATGAGTTTGCGACAAAGGAGGTCAAGTCCAATCATTTCACTATAGACTGGGCAAAACATCGTCACTTGGGAGTAACGGTTGATGAGCAGAGGCCTTTTCCTTCATCCATTTCTGGTGCACAAAAATTGAGAGCTCTTACAACTTTCACTGGAGAGGGTGCTTTGACTTGCGAGGCCTTGCGTAACTTGTTTAATCAATGTAGACGCTTAAGGGTATTGGATTTTGCTTGGCCTGATTTTCAAATTAGTCATTTATGTGAAGAAATTCCTGAAGAAATTGGAAAATTGATACACTTGAGATACCTTGACTTGGCTCATAGTAATCGATTAGAAAGGTTGCCTGAAGCACTCTGCGACCTACATAATTTGCAGTATTTGAATCTCAACGGGTGCAAAAAACTCAAGCAATTGCCTAACGGGATAGCAAAACTAATCAACTTGAGGCTTCTTCGAACTAATGGTTGCTTTGCTCTCACTCACTACCCAAAAGGCATTCAAAAATTAACTTCTCTTAGAAAGTTATGGGGGGCCATTGCTAGAGCTGATTGCAATGATGCTAAGGAATTTAGCCTTGCCGATCTTGGAAACTTAAAGTACCTCCGCAGTGTTTGGATGAAAGTTGTGGGAAATTCAATCGACAAGGGGGAAGCTAGAAAAGCTCTACTTCAGAATGTCCGAGAGTTAAGGATATATTTGGCTGGGAACATTATGGAAGAGGATATAATTGAAGTCTTAGATCCTCACTCGCAGATAAGAAGTCGAAAGTTCTACAAAGATTTCGTTTTGGACGGCTAGTGCCGGCGTGCCATTGAATATAAAAGGTGGTACACTGATTTATCCAAGCTATGTGCTCGAATTTTAATTTCTTCAATTAAACATTACTGATTTCTTATTTCTTCTACTTCTTCTTCTTCTTTTTTAATAGCGATATTCATTACTGATTTATTTTCTCACACTAATTAACTATAGACTTTGATTTGCAGTTGCCTGCGATTGTCTGTGTGGAGTGCATGCTTCCTTCCTCAAGCTAATGGTTTAGTATTTGGAACAATAGAGCTTTCATTTTTATGTTATTTTTTTTAGTTACTACCTTGGGAACAATTATACCTATGTAAAGAATATATATGCATATATTGTACAAATTGAACATTCGTGTGGTGTGGTAATGACTAATGAGATTCCAAATATGTATGGATTATGTTTCGTTAATGTTTAATTCTATGCATAATTTTTAATTATTGCAATTTAATTGATTAAAAAATCTAACTTTTCTCTCTTCTTTTTTTTTTCAAACTAAACATATCCTAAATGATTCACTTATTCTCTCTATGTTTGGTTAGTAAGTTAAATTGCTTAATTTTCCTTATTTGATGGTTTCACCAACCAAATATGATTTTTTTTTTCTTTTTGTCTTTAATTGAATATGACCATTCACAACTAACTTAAAAAGTAAATTGATTATAAATTTTAATAAATGTGTATCTCAAACTTTAAATACTGATTCAACCTCCATCTTTTAAATTTGTACCTATTAAGAAAAAAAAAAAAAAAACAAATATGACTGTTGGGTGATGGGTAGTTGTATTCTGTATTGGTGATGAATAAGGTTGTTTCTGGCTCTCTGAAGAGAAAAATTATTGTTCTAACTTCTAGTTTTTTTATGTTCATTTTTTAATTGGGGAACTCGTGATTTTGTGCTTGCAATAGTATGTACAAACAACGAAAAATTGTGTGCAGTTTCTGTTATTTTAACATTATCATGCCACACTTGCCAGTTACCAACGCAATTGTCTTTTCTTTTAAATTTTATTCAGAGGTTTTCTGTGCTGTTATGGAGAATAAGTTAAAAATATATTTATTATTTTTTATAATTTATTTAT
>BPVZ01000031.1:613855-625932 GCA_020521535.1 Rubroshorea leprosula
GCATGGTTAAAAATAATTGGGAACGAACATTGAAGAGTTGATGTGACACTCTATATCTCAAGTCTCTAGAATATTCTAGGTTATAATTAGTGTCTTTGCTTCAAGATGTAGATGATTACGCAAGCAGGGTAAAAGAATTTAAAAAGCCTTCTCTCCTACTACAACCTAAAATAAAAAATAAATAATAGGCTCTATGTAAATATGCGCGGTCCCACATACCTTGAAAACTTGAAATGACAAAGTAAGCAAGCCTATAAATACCTCAATTTATAATGGAAATCTTAAATGGTAATTGGCATATAATTTTTTTATAAAAATAATGTGCACATTAATTTCAATTAAAGAAATAAATTGATCTACTAAGAATTTATTGGTCGAACTAAAATGAATTTTATTTTTTTTAAATAAAATTTTAAATTTAAATTTTATGAACTAAAAAAATTAAAAAATAAATATTGAAAGAGTTTTTCTTATAAGTTTAATATGATTTAAATTTAATTTAATTAAAATTTAATATAATTTTTATATATTAAAAATTAATAAAAAATAAATTGATCTACAGCATCTACTCACATTGATTTGTTACCTCTGTTTGTAGATATAGTTTTTTTAATAAATTGACATGTAATAATTAATTAATAAAATTATATATAATTTTTTAAAATAATAATAAAATATAAAAAATCAGTAAATGATATCTTAAATTTTTTTAACCAAACACATTCTATTAACCGGACGTGTAACAGAGAGATCACCACTGGACGGGACATTCTCGTGTACGTAACGATGTTAAATTAACAAATTAATTAAGCTTAATACATTAATATAAAAATCAATATGTAAAATTTATATAAATAAAATTTTTAATATTATAATTTTTTTAAAAATACTAATTAAAAAATTATCTGACATCTGAAAAAATTTAAAAATATGATGTACAAAATACTTTTTATGTATTTATATTCTAAAAGATAGACCCCTCTAATTCATTCTTCCCCCAAATTTTTCACTGAGTTATAAATTAATTTTCCACTGATTTTTTTTTATTTTAGTTATGTAATAAAAGATAATTATTGTTTATTATTTATTTGATTTTATTAATATATCATGTGAACGTAAATTTAAAATGTTTTATCTTTAACAAAAAAAAAAACTATCTAAGTAAATTACTTATATAGTTGATAAATATTTTTCAACCGTTAAACAGCAACAACAGTACGGTGCGGACTTGTGGGGCCCGTACTTCTGTGTTTGATCTAGTCTTTGCCGTCAAAAAGGACCTCCCCAGTGCCCTCCAAGAACCTTCTGGATACACATCCCCCAAAATATCTTCCCCTCCCATGCAATCTCCACCGTCTATCATTGCGACCCCAACCTTATCCCTCATCCCTCACACAACTCAATAAAACCCATTTATCCATTTATTTCATAATATTGAGCAAAATTATTAGTTTAACTAAGGAAAATGATACTCTAAAAATTGTATTTTTTTATAATTATAATTATTAAAAGGTAGTAAGTCTTTTTATATTAAAATTATTTTTTAATTTAATAATTACATTTTATAATTCGATGCAAACATTAATTTACGAGACTGTTTACTAAATAAGAGCAAAATAAATAAAAATTTATCTATTTATCGGTAAAATTAATCAAATACTTTTAACAAATTTTATTTATATATTTCTTTCCATGATTATTTTTTATTTTTCAAATACCAACCATATATAATGGCCGGGTTCTGGAGAGTTCTTGAGCCTTAGCATTTTGGGGAAGGAACGGGAGAGATATTTTTTATCTTTTCCTTTCTTCCGTTTCTCTTTTGATCGTCTTTCTCCCCAAGGAAATCTAAATCCAATGCTAAGGTTCCGTGTTACAGTTCACAAACATCTAGTCTAAGTCATATGTTATCATAACTTTATAGATTCTAGTAGTTTTGTTTCAGTTTTGGTTTTGGGTGATGATGTTTATGCAATAAATTTGTCGAAAAGGAAAAAACATAAGCTGTCTTGGGTTTTAGTTTGGTTTTGGGTTTTGGGTTTTGGGTTTCTGGTGTCAGAAGAATGGCAAATGGAGGAGAGAAAAGTAATGATTTTTATGCTGTTTTGGGGTTGAACAAGGAGTGCTCTGCATCAGAACTCCGGCATGCGTATAAGAAACTTGCAATGGTTAGAGTTTTCTACCCTGCTTTTGTTCTCTTCTCTTGCATTTCCATACTAATTTAATCAACTGGGGTCTTCTGAAATCGAAAAGAAATCATCAATCTTGACCTGTTTCTTACATCAGACGCTGAAAATGTCAAAGCTTTTGATTTTGGGTTTCATTCCTTGCTTCTGAAAAAGAGGGAAAGTTTATTAATGGGTATACCTCAAAAACCCAGAAACAATGAAGAGACTGATTGTTGAATAGGAAAATTTTGAATTGTCCGGGAAAAATGAAATTTATGTGAATGTGTTGTGTTTGTTTGGACAGAGGTGGCACCCAGATCGGTGTTCAGCATCAGAGAATTCAAAGTTTGTGGAAGAAGCCAAGAAGAAATTCCAGGCGATTCAGCAAGCCTATTCTGGTAATTTTCTTTTTCTTGCTTTCTTTGAATTCAATCCTAATATTTAATAATATTTTTGCAATTTGTAATATTCTAATAACTCTCTTTTTTTTTTTTTGGCATAATTGTTGGATTCACAAAATGGTAACTTTTTTTTTATTTTTCTTTTCAACTTGCTTTTTTCTATGGCATCAGTTCTGTCTGATGCAAATAAGAGGTTTCTGTACGATGTTGGAGCGTATGACAGTGATGATGACGAAAATGTATGTTTCTTTTCCCTTTTCTTTTTTTATTTTTCCTTTTAAATTTTCCCACCATCCAAACTGGTGGTTAGAATTAACAACCCTGTTAGTTTCTGCTTTAATGCATGCCAATTGGTGTAAAGCTAACATATTTTTTTGGAAACTTTATGAATTTTTCTTTCAATTGGTGTTATAGGAATCTAAATGTATTGATTTTTTATTTTCATCAATTGTGTAGGGGATGGGTGATTTCTTGAATGAAATGGCAATCATGATGAACCAAACAAAGCCAAATGTAAGTCTCAAAACTCTTCATTTATTTTTTTATTGGCAAAAAAGTTAGTGCTTAGTTATTACAGAAGCTTGAACCGCTAACTTTAATTCCAAAATTAAGGTTGTTGAAGTTATCTGATCTCGACTGAAAACCTGGCTAGGCTCTTGTTTATTAGATATCATTTGGCTGTTAATTGTGCAACATTTAGAGGAGAAATCTTTGGACTAGAATGATGGTATTTTTGCTTGTGGGAAATCCTAGGTATTAGCTTCTTGGTAGTTGGATTCATGGGTGTGGATGATCTTGCTCTGCATTTAATTGACAGGAAGATTGCTAATGGGTTAGGAGTCCAAAATAAAATGATTTAATATAGGCCCAAAATCCAATGGAATCCGTTATTGATGGGTCCATTATTGGGATTAGCCAATGAGTTGCCCTGTTCTATGGTGCCAACACTTAAAAGGAAGACTGCGGGCCCATGGTTTAGATATGTGGTATACTGCAAAAGGTACTTGTTGAATCGTGGGCTTGGTGTCAGTGTATGTGGGACCCACATGAATATTAGAGTCATTATAATTGGAGTAATGATTCTTTGGGACCAAATTTTAGGAAGAAATTTTGGGACGAAATTATTTCAATAGTTGATTATTTGGGTCTTTATGCGGTCCTAACCATTGTTAATAGTTACCATAAATTTGTCCTAAATTTTGGTCATAAAAATTAGTCCTAAGTTTTTTTGTTCAAAATCATTATCATTTTGTAAGGTTCAAATGACTTGATCAAACATGCAATTGGTATTATTTTGAATTATGTGATTTATGTTAATAATAAATCACCTTACTTAATTAGATGAGATGCATTTTGGTACCTTTGGTGGATGTTATAGCATGTTAGCAATTTGTTTTAGATGATGAGCTGTATAAGAGAAAATAGCAGTCCTTTTCCCCAAATCCATCATCTAAAACAAATACTTGTCTTGAGGAGCTTGTCTCAAGTTCAAACCTGAGATCTTTGACTTAATGTATCAAGTTCTTCCTAGTTGAGACACTCCATTGGGGGCATTTGTCAAAGGCTTTAATTTACCATGCATATTGTTAGTGACAGCCTTTGAGAGATAGAAGAATGGAAGAGATGAAAGCATTGTCCATAATTTTTGTGAAGCTGCCAACCGTAATGTGTAATGTTGGTTGTAACAATGATCATTTTGGAATTTATAGGAGAATGGACGAGAGGAAACCTTTGAGGAGCTACAGAAACTGTTTGCAGATATGTTTCAAGATGACATTGAAGCATTTGGATCTAGTTGTCAATCTAGTACATCTTGTTCTGCTACCTCTTCCTTTTCATCTTATGGTGAAAGTTCTAGCTCCAACAGGCAGAATTCCTCTGAAATGAACTTGGGGGAGGCTAATATGCAGAGTTCCGGTTTCAATGCACATTTTCACAATTTCTGTTTAGGAGTAAGTGCCTGTCCTTGCATATATATTTTTACACTACTCTGAATCCATAATGTCTTAAAGTGAGTATTCATTCATCATCGTGATGTGAATTAAGTTTTAGCTAGTCCTGGCATACATCTAGTGGTGCTGTGGCATATAAAATCTTAGCTAGGCATAAAGAAGCAATGTTTTCAATGTCTTCTAGTTAATATTTGTCATTCGCTGTGGAATTTTTTGTGTCAAGGTTTGTTTCATAAAATAACATTACCATTGAGGCAAATAGTTAGGCCACGTAATGGAGGAAGATGGTGAGTATTCACATCTAGTTTTAATTTTGCGTTTCAAACTTGGGATATCTTGACATGTCCGTGGAATGTTGATCACGTATAATGATGCTCTCTAAATTCAACAAATACCTCTGCAATTCATATTTTTGGCAATGGTTAAACCTTTCTGTATCTGTGATTCCAAATAGTAGATGTGATGGTTTTCTGATTTATATGAAGTCAGGTGGAACACAAGCAAGAATTCAAGAAGGGGAAAGGAACAAGAGTAGGAATTCAAGGAAGAGCAGGCGTTAGCGCGAGTAGTAAACGGAGTCATGGCAGGAACCGAAAGGTTTCCCCCACTGACAATGGCATTTCTGCTTCATGATACTTGATTAAACCACATTCAACGGTTGGCGCACTCAACGTATTGACTTAGCAACTAGGGATGAACGAGGTGATACCTAGGGGAGCGCAGAATCACGTAGCTAGCTAAAGCCTTCTGATCATAATTAAGCATGCTGAAGCACCAACTCCACCAGCATGAGAAGCCAAAGAAACAATCACAGAAGAATTTTTCTAGCTTAGACAATGGATTGTTAGGGTTTAAATTTTATCCTTCGATGGTTAGTACTCTAGATTGGTGACAATTTCAATGAATTTTCACTTGTGGTATCATTTATGCATGCCTCTTTTATGCATACTTGCTTTCTAATGCAAATCAATGGGCTAATCTTTAGCCTAAGATTGTTGCTTGGTAACTTTGGAACTCTATGTATTTTTTTTATTTTTTTGACGGGAAAAAATTTTAGGTTAGATTAATTAATATTTGTATTTTTGGGAGAGGCAAATTTATGATCAGTATATTTCACCTATTACTCAACGGGTCGCGTGGTCATCAGTGGCCACATACATGAGGGATTGTTGGAACCCCATGTATTTTCAATGTACATTGTGTACACAAAATCTAGTTTAGACATAAAATCTCATAAATTTCAAAAGAAGAATATGTTTTCCTTTCTACAATGGCATGCTGCCATCTGTGATGATAGATCCTGTCATCTTTTGTAGATATTCGCACTACTTTTTTTTTTATTATTATTATTGGTAAAATAGATGCCATACTTTTTTTAATAATCACTATGTTAGTATTATTCAAAAAAATTTATTGAAAGATAAAAAAATAATAATAAAAAAAAATCAAAAGGTTTTGGAATTCATAGTCACAACATTGATGAAACATCAATATAAGTCATGCTACATTACTGGTCTCATGAATCAATTGTGAAGTTGGTATTAAGTGTACTAATATTTTTATATAAAGAGAGTATGATTTCGAAAAATTATTTTATAATTTATATTATATTAAATTATAATAATAACTACTAAATAAAAAAAACTTCATAATATTAAAATTTTTTTTTATTTAATTATTTTTGTGTAATTTAAATTATACAGGAGACTGACACGATTTTCATATCTCCTTGGAAAAATGATGTCCATTGTTTAGGAGGAGGGTCCATCTTCACGTGCTGTAGGAACCCACGTGGGGGAGATCCCAGTGCATACAGTAAACCCAAGCAAGCACCACGCATTGGACAGAGATTGACCCCAAAAAGCCTAATTTGTATGCTTTTTGGTTAGATGGTGAACGGCCCCATCTTGCCTATGCAACTTGCCATGAGACAAGAGTGGTCTACTTTTCTTGTCCCACATTTTTTCTTCCACCACCCAATGCCACACAGCTTGTGCAACTTGCGTCCTCTCTGTCTCTTACTCACATTCCTTCTTTCCATATCAAATCTCAACACACTTGCTTCAAAAAATATCCGGTTTGGTCTTTGTTTAGACTAGGGTTTGTGGGTACCTCTTTGTTTCATTTGTGGGTCAACTTTTAGGGAAGGTTGGTGGATTATGGATGTATTTAATTGTCTTTTTCTCTTTTGGAAGAATATGAGCTTAATTTGTTTGAATATGTATTGATGGCCTAAATGAATAATTAGATATTTAGCTCCTAAGAGCGATAGATTGGTAACCTTATAGAAAATGAAAATAGACTTATTAATGTTGCATAAAATCATAGGGAAAAAATTGAAAAGAAAAAAGATGTAGGGATGAATTGACTGTTCAATATTCCATGCTTGAATATTGCGACAAGTGCAAGGGGTTTAAGAAATGAAAGAGTTATTATTTATTATATAATTTACTATTATTAGATATATTAAAATAAAATTTAGGCATTATGGTTTTTGGATATATTAAATGGGGTTTATGATATTAATATTGTCTCAAGAACCATCAGTCATTTAGTTTAGTGGTAGAGTTACATATACTCTTAATCATAAGTTTATAACTTAATCTCTAATCTTTATATATATAAAAATGATGGTGTCTTAAGGAGAAAGTATATGTAATGACCAACCAAATTATTTAAAATAAGCCAGATTATAACTAATCAATTTGTTTTAGAAGAACCCCTATAGTTGGATGTATATGAGATTAGATTTTTTTAATTAGTGCCCTTAGGGGCACAAAAGAACACTTTTCTTATATTAATTGGTATTGAAAAAATAAAAATTGACATTTATTTAATCAATTAGCTAATAAAAATGGTCTATATGGTATCAATAATAAAATTAATATTAGTTTTTGTCATTTTCAATACAAATTAATAATAAAAATATGTATTAATTACACTCTTAAGATATATGTTAGAAAAATCCTATAAGATTTTGCCATTTTATATAGTTTTTTATTACATTACATGAAGTGTATAATATTAATGTTGTTTTCAAAAAAGGTGTATGTTTGTCCTTAACTATCTAAAATAAATTACGTTATGACAATCAATTTGCTTTTTAAAAACACGATATGACTCATACTATTTGTACTATCAGCTTATTATTTTTAAGGTTTTATAAAAATTTAGAAAAATGTAACAACAACTAACTTAATTTCAATATTTATCTAGTATTTCTCTATAAACAACTAGCAAATTATATGAATCTCCAGCTGCTTTGTGTTCATATTTTCTCTCAATTCGTCCGCCTAATCAAGAGGATTCTTAATCTCCTGATTAGAGAAAGCCATGATAATGATGGGGACGAGTTGGGGTTCGAGGAAATTAAGGGAAAGAAAATGTGACAAAGTGATCAAGTTGCAAGGAAGATGTTGGAAAACAAAAAGTTGGAGAGGGGCACGGCACAAATTGATGTTAAAATTGAGAACACAACTTGGTATTAAAATAACTTTAAAAAAAGAACATGTTTAATACATGAATAAAAATTAAAAAAATTCATCTAGATTCATGCCTCCTTTATCTATATCATTCCCACTTGCAAATAAAAAAAGGAATTTTTCCCAAATGGAATAATTGGATCTTTGATGTTGTTCCTATGTTTGAAATGTTGGAGATGTGGGTTGTCACTTGTCATAAAGAGGTTAGGCATCTTTGAAAATGAGAATAATCACGCACACCCTTTTTTTTTTTGAATGGACGTAACATGAGGTACAATTTTAAATTCTAATTTCTTATATGAAGAATATATATGAAAAAATAAAAGTTATATTTAATTTTAGAATTATGATGTGTTTTGTTATTGTTTAAAAAATTACATTTAATTAACATAATATACATTTATTTTTATTTTTAATGATTAAAATTTATTTATATTTATTAAAAAAATTATCATTTTTACTTAAAAATCATGATAAATTTTAATAATTATAAATAAAAAATAAAAAATTAAAGTTTCATATAAATATAATATATAAAATTCATGAATAAATAAATTACTCTTTTACAAATATAAACACCACTACTAATTAAAAAATTGACAAGGAAACTATAAGAAAATTTAAACAAACTAACTAAAGAAAACCAAAAAAAATGGCTAAACAGAGCCAGCATAAGGGAAGACCGAAACCCACAACCTAAAATGGGTTAACTATGAAAAAAATTTGTGTCACGTGACCAATCGAAAGTATTTCATTATAACTTGAAAACATATATATAGATATATTTTTTTTTTTGTAAAGAAAAACAATTTATGTTTTTTTTTTTTTTAATGTTGGATTGCACTTTAAACAGTAATCCAAGTATCAAAATTAATAAAATGTTATTAATGATGTAAAGAAAAAATTCATTAAAATATTTTAATAAATCTATAAATCGAAACTAAACTAAATAACAATGTTACAAAAAATATAAAAATATTATAATTATAATGTTATATAATATTATAAATTTATAACATAATTTGTTTTTATGTAATTGGTTTTTTTTTTTAACAGTTCACTTGTAATATTATATATATATTTATTTAATGTCATATTATTCTTATTTAGTATCACATTATAATTATAAATTTATAATTTTAAATAATATTATAATTATAATATTGTAAAAAAAAAATTAATGCACTGTTTACGAGGGCAATGGTGAGCATTATCTTCCCTGATCAAGTGGGTCTTGGACTTTAAGCCTAGATTGTAGTAGAGCTGGGTCTTTTCCAGACCATCTTAGAGTACAGAATCTCATTAGGCCCATTTCTTTTCAAGCTAACCTTGCCTGGTTATTAAGTCCTTTTTATGTGGACTGGACTAGAAGCCCATTATATAAGGATTTGCATGTATCTTTGAAGAAGTCCAACAATCTAATACCATGATTTGGCAACTTTATTCTTTTTCACGAAGTTTGTTTAGGACATGTTTGGCAGAACTTACAAACAACTTTTCTTTCTCCAAAATTTAAAATTTTGTTAGTAGTAAAACTTGCTTTTTGGCTAACTTTTCTCTCTCTAAGACTTGCATATTAGAAAATTTTAAGAAAACTTGCAATTTATTATAATGATTTAACTAATACTTAGTTTTAAAAATCAGTACTGTATTAAATAAGTAATAGTAGATGGTGAGTACTATGCACTTGGTTATTGTTGTTGGTCAAATCAATAAGTATTAATCTACAACAATGATATATTTTCAAAAGGTTCACACTTCAACAAAAGATGTACAGATTTGGTAAAAAACATCATATCTAAAGAATTTTTGTAATATAATATAATTTCTCTTCAAAGATATATAGCTTTAACTTTTAACCATTAAGAACTTGATGAGAAGAAAACATAACCTAACCATGGTTAGTTTTTCAAGAGAAATAAATTAATTAAGAAAAGGAAAGGAATCAAAATCTACTAAAGGAAGAGGAGAGGAAGCATGAAGTCGTCAAGATGATGGTACTTATATCAATACTTGTCTGCAGAGCAACGATAGATTTTTTGGCTTTCAATGGCTTGTATACCTAACCAAAAAAATTATTGGAGACTTGTGGATGTGCACCTCTCTGAACAAGTCTTTCTGCAATCAAGAAGAAAGCCTTTGTAGGACCGCTTTTGCTGAATTTGAAAGAAACTTTTATGTTAATTTGATACCCATTATCAAACTCAATAGAAGAAGCAAGTCCACATGTTTTTTTTCCACAATGGGACCTTGAAAGTCTCATCTTTCTAAATTTTGTGTCAAATATTGGTTTTCCATTAACTTGTTGAAAGGTGCAATCATATCAACTTGATGATTATATATATATATATATATTTGTATTTTGGTATATTTGATTTATATGCAATGGAATATGGTATGAAATAGTTTTCCTCTTAGAAGTTCAAAATTAAGACCATGAAACCCTCTTAACGATAAGAACATCTCATGGAGTATCATGATAATGGAAGAGTTTGTTTCAAATGATAAGTCAAGCCGTCGTTCTTTTTTCTTTATTTGAGAAGCACATAAAAATAATCAAATCATTTTCAAAATAAACAAATAGGAAATCTTATAATGGACATTCATATATTCTATATTTCCTTAGCGAAAAAACTATGTGCATATGTTACAAGACAAGCAGGTCCCATGCATGTTTGAATTTGTAGCTTAATGACAAAAAAAAATTTGGATATAAATTTGCTGGCATCCATTTTTGATTTAATTAATTTTGTGATTCATGCTTTCTAGCCTCCAATAAGAGGTTCTCTCAATTAGTAAAATTTTAAAATTTTGAGTTGGAATTGTGAAGTTAGAATCTGGAGACAAATAAAATAAAATTAAAAACAGAAAGGTGATCCACTATTGTTTATAACACATTCTTGACATGAATCAAAAATAAGAATCATGCTGTGTCCTTTTTTTTTTTTTTTAATGTGGGAATAAAGCTAATTTAACTTATTGTTTTTTAGCAGAGTTTATTGAGAAAGATGCTTAGTACAATATTTTTAAGAATAACAATTTTTGCTATAATATTTGATATCAGACAAGTGAATTAATATGATTCTATATTATCCTTAAATAAAAAAAATTAACCGTAAACGTCTTGTAAAAATTGTATTATACTATTGTACCAAAACAAAGTCATATATTCACAAATAAAAAAAAGAAAGTCATATAACATTTTTACTGAAAAAGAAACAAATTAGAAGTGGTGGGCCAGTGTGAGGCCGAAGTCATCTATTGTTGTCCAATTAAATAGGTTGTGAACATACCTGTCAAAAAAGAAAAAAGGTTGTGAACATAACTATCTTTATTTTTTTTATTTTTTTTTATTTTTTGGTGCAAGTTGTGAACATAACTATCACTACTCCAATAATTAATTTTGATAAGGAACCAAGAGAGTGGTACCTAGCTATATGTATTTTTTTTGGTAAGGTAGAGAATATAATAAATATTTTTTTAAACAACTATAATTTTTAAGGAACAAGAAAGGTTAATAGAGTTAAGAGTTCATCAAAATTTAATTGAGTGGGTGATAAACAATATCACCTTCATCCTATTCAAAAGTCAAGTTCAAAAAAGAAATATATATATATATATATATTAAATACTAGATCAAAATAGTCGTGAAGACTTAACTCCTAATCACATAGGAGTACAGATAAAAGCATAGTCACCATAAAAATGTTTTCAGATTTGTTTTTATATATTTTAAAATTAAATTTTTTTTAATGATCGATTTTAAAGGTACATATATATTTTAGATTAGTTTGAGACATTTATTAACAAAATTAATTTTTTTAAATATTAATCTCAACTAACGATCTAAATACTTCAATGGTCATCTCTTTCCACTAGAAATAAAAGATCTTGAGTTCAAATCGTACTAAAAATAAAAGATCTTGAGTTCAAATCGTATAACATGCAAGTGGAGTGAAATAAATGATAAAAAATAGTTGCTTTTCATTACACAACTAAGATAAATATATATATTAATCTCAATATTTAAGAATCATGATAAATAATACTAAAATTTAAAACCAAAATCTAGAT
>BPVZ01000031.1:642200-657454 GCA_020521535.1 Rubroshorea leprosula
TATACATAATCCCACAGAAAAAAAATAGTCACAAAATGACAAATTATATTATACATAAACATCATATTCAAAAGACTACAGATAATTTTATTGATTTATATATATATTTTTTTATATTAACTTTTTAATATTTGACAATCATATTAGATATTAACTAATTCAAAATCGAAGTACGCCAGGTTCATTATTGATTTATATAATCTAGAGCCACTTGCTCGTTTCATAAGCTTCTGCTATTTGACAAGTCATCATTATTATTATTTACAATCAAAATATTTTTATTCATTCAAAAAATTCAAATTTCTTATTGTTAGTTTCAAATTTACACCGAAACACCAAAACTTGTTACTGGTAATAATGAAAGGATTTGAAGGGCTACGTAAAAATATTATTTTATAATTTATTGTGCAAGAATTGTTAAATAATTAATTATTAATAAAAAAATATATTCTTAACAAAAGATTTTCTCTAACAAAGATTAAATAAAATATAATATGCACAAAATAAATTGTACTTTATTTTTATGTAAACAACATGCTACAATATTTATTTATGCAAAAAAAATGTAAATACAACAAAATAATAAAAAAATATTATATAATTTGAACTATCTCAACGACATAATTTTAATTATTATATAAAGATAAATTTTTTAATATTAAATTTTTTTTCAATAATTTTTATTTTATAAATAAATAGAATTAAAATGATAAAATGTGAAATTCTTTAAAATTCTAATTGGGACAAGCGATTGCAGAAGCGATTACGCGAAATGGGAGGGTCACAAGTGTCGACGGATGACTGGATCTGAGCAGGTACACATTACACAGTTTATTTTCAAATTTTTTTGTGGAATATTTTCAATTCTAAAGAGCCGTTAAAATATTTTTAGAAAATCAACTTTGTTATAATTGTTACCCGAATCATAGAATTTAAACAGATGGCCGCTCCTTAATCCGCTACTGAAAGTACTGTAACGCCCTCGGCCGCTAATTCGTGGTCCAGGCTCTCGAGGATCTATGTCCCTTCTTCATAGACAACTTTACCCTCCACTGACAACCACCAAATTAGTTTTGGAGACCACAGAAATTAGAACTTTGAAAGTTAATGAGACTTGAAAATTGTCTTTCAAGATAAAATCATTATTGTTAGTTGATAAAAAAATGAAATTGGAAGTTAAAAACTCTATGAGATTTGAGTATAATTATAAAAGGTTTTTTTTTTTATAATTATATTTGTTTATTTTGTACTTTTATAATAAGAAATAATTATTAAACAATAAAATTTTTTCTTAGAAATTTTAAAATTTTGAATTGAAAAGGAGAAGTTTTGATTTTTAATTAAAAATAGACTATCAATGGCTTATTAGTCTGAGTGAAAGGAAGTTGGTTCTCTTAAATAAAATATCAAATTTAAGTATTATGAATGAAAAAATAGACATTAGGAAAACTTCTCTCTTTAATCTCAAATTTGAGTATTAAGGGAGTTTGGTTCCCTTAATAATTATCGCTTATCCTATACCCTTATATAGATAAAAAAAAAAAAAAAAAAGAGTTAAGTTTTAATGTACTCTTTATAGATAACTAACTTTCATTTTCTTATTTTTAAGTGTGCCTTGAGAAGATAATGATTTGTCCATTCATTTAATCCTATCATTCTTCATGTAAAAAAATGTCACATTTATATCTTAAGATTGGTGGAGAGAGATTTAAAAAATAAGAAGATTATTTTTTATGGCATATTTTAAAATGTAGGAAAAATGAAGAAGTAATAATATTTTTAAAACCAATAACCTGTTAATTTAAGTGAAATGATCTCAATTTTTTTAAAATAAAATCTCAAATTTTAATATTATGAATAAGGAAAGAGGTGATAAGAAAGTTTCCCCTCTTTTGAAACATGATGTAATTTAAATTTGAATGAATTAGAGTTTAATGTGACTACTAAATATTAAAAAATTAATAAAAAAATATCTTTAAAAGTTGAGAGCATTAAAGAAAAGGAAGCAAACTTTGATGGTGAGTAATTTAAGTTATTGTAACAAACTATATAATGACATTAATAATAGGTCACCAACATTGACACTTTCTGTTCACATAGGATATACTAAAATAGTCAACATCATACCTGTAACCCAGTTTCTTTTTTTTTTTTTTTTTTTTAACAAATGGCAATTATTTACAAGTATTAATAGGGGGATGGGAAAGGGT
Organism: Rubroshorea leprosula; assembly: GCA_020521535.1. Classification (NCBI taxonomy): domain Eukaryota; kingdom Viridiplantae; phylum Streptophyta; class Magnoliopsida; order Malvales; family Dipterocarpaceae; genus Rubroshorea; species Rubroshorea leprosula. Next base: position 644,411 of record BPVZ01000031.1, read on the forward strand.
TTCCTTGGGGTTTAAATGTACAACTCACAAGAGATGAACGATTCTAATCCAAAATCCATGCCACTGGGTTAGAGCAGACCGTTTCTGTAACCTAATTTCATTTCAGCAAAAAATCAAAAATTTTATTAAATTACTTAATTGATATATAAACGAAGGCTTATTATTTTTTTAAAGTTTTTTATAAAACTTAAAATTTAAATTTAAAATGTAAAAATTTGTATCTATATATCTAGACATATTAAAATGAAGAAATTATTTAAATTACTTAATTGATATATAAATGAAGGCTTATTATTTTTTTAAAGTTTTTTTTATAAAACTTAAAATTTAAATTTAAAATGTAAAAATTTGTATCTATATATCTAGACATATTAAAATGAAGAAATTATTCCTAATAAAGGAATAATTCATGAACATTGTTAAAGTTTTAAGGTGTTTTAAATTCAAATTTTTTAGTACCAAATATCAAAATAATGAAAAGAAATGTTTATATTGGTAAAATGCCATGGTAATTTTAAATGCTTAATTTTATAGTCCTTATAATAATTCTTAATTTTACATTGTTAATTTTAAATGCTCAGTAATTGATAAAAAAATTTTAAAAGCCCTTTTTTTAGTAACTTGAATTAAAAATATAAAAATTAAAATGTCCTAACACTCAAAACATCTATTATAATCATCCATAAGTAAACTTTATTCTAAAACTGATTCAACAAATAATTGTGATATACCTTTGAATATCATGATATACTGATTCTCTAGGCTCTCAACTTGAATTATCTCACAAAACAAACACGTGGTGGACAACATGGTAATTTTATTGGTGGGATCGATCAGTGGATCAAGCCCATTTTAGTCATTTAAATCTCATCAAAGAGTCCTTCGTGTTTGTCGTCAAAATCACCGAACTAAAACTAAAAATTGGTCTGAAACTCATTCTTTCTCTCTCTACTGTGTAGTATCTTTTAGATAGAGAGTGTAGAGAGAGAAAGCAAACTCCCTTAGAAAAAGGAAAGCAAAGATTGCATTTTGAGGAATGAGTAAAGCGTAAACCATCTTCTCATTCTTAGGGTTTTCTTTAAACTCAAAAAAAATAAACACCCAATGAAAAAAGCTGCTATCCTCTGTTCCAATAGAGTAATCTGTCTCTGTGCAAGAAAAAGAAGAAACCCAAATGCAGGAACTCGTTTGATTTGAGACCCAGAATCTGGGGATCCGATTCAGCAATCTGAGATCTCACTTTTGTTTCTCCTCTCCGGTACTTTCTGTTCTCGACGATCCAACTCACATTTGCTTCGAATGTTTGTGTATATTGGGGACTATATATTTCTGGCATGCAGTCTGTTTTGCATTTGACTTGGTGTAAATGGGTTTTTCTGGGTCTGGCATTTGAATTTAGTAATTGTGGGTTTTAGGTGCAAATGGTTTAACATTTTGAATTCGTTTTTTGGGGAATCAGATCTGGGGTGAATCTAATTTACAGTTGTGAGCTGGGGGGTCACCGTTTTTTTTGCCAAAGTTTAATTTCAGGTGCAATTTTGTTTTCGAGTTGGTTTGTTGGATTGAGATCCACTCTTTATTTTTGTTAAGTCTTTTGCGTCTAAAACTGGTAGCTTTTATTTATTGTCATATCTAACTACTACTTTCAAATGTGAGTTGTGAAGTGTTGCTTCTTGTTAATTTGCGTTATGTAAGAATTCAGCCTTTGAAAAGTTCCAAATTTATCTGTTAAGGTACTTTGATACACTCTCTTTTGGTTAATTTATTTTTTTTGTTGGGTTTCTCCATCTTGCAGTAATTCTAATTCATAATTTTTTTTTTTCTTTGTTTGCTAAAAATTTTCATTTTGACTTTGGGGTTATTTGATTCAAGTTGTGCTGATTATTGTTGGATTAGACAAAGATTTGAGGATCTGTGGGTTTTTGTAACAAGAAGCATATTTAGTTATGTGAAGGATTTGAAGGTGATAATTTTGTACATTTACTAGAGAGAAAATGAAGTCCGATGCACCTCTTGATTATGCTGCTTTCCAACTATCACCAAAGCGCTCACGGTAAAGCTATCGTTTAATGGGCCTTCTCTTGTTCATTGTTTCCCTGGTGATTAATAGTTTTGTCCTTCCCTTTTCATGTTGGGCAGCTGTGAGTTGTTTGTTTCAAGCAATGGAAATACAGAAAAGCTTGCTTCTGGATTGGTAAAGCCGTTTGTTAGTCATTTAAGAGTTGCAGAGGAACAGGTTGCTCTTGCAGTCCAATCTATTAAGCTTGAAGTGGAAAAGCATAAAAATGCTGAGACTTGGTTCACCAAAGGAACACTTGAGAGGTTTGCATACTTAGAAGTGTGGAGGTTTTTGCCCTTTCATGTAGTGATGACTTAGGTTCATATTTTGACATGATTGGCACTTCTTGTTTCCAGGTTTGTGCGTTTTGTTAGTACACCAGAGGTTATGGAGTTGGTCAATACACTTGATGTAGAGATGTCTCAGTTGGAAGGAGCTCGGAAAATATACTCTCAGGTTATACCTCAGACCCTAGTCCCTGCCCTTTCGTATATGGTGGATCTTTTATCTGTTACTTTGATGAACATTATAGTTTCACTAAATATGTAAACTGTTTTATTGCAGGGGATGGGAGATCAGTATTCTGGTGTAATAGGTATGTTATGGAATCCTTTTTCTTCTGTTTAAATTGTTTAAATTGTTTTTAACTTCTGCCTATATAGGAACAAGTTTGTTGGGATTTATGACTCCCTTGTTTGCTATGAATTTGGAATTGGGTTAATGGATTCTTAAGACATTCTGATTGGGTCTAGCCTTGATGAAGCAAGTGTAGCATGTTTAGAATATAATACTGTGACAACCAACTTCTAGTTTATAGCACTGGTGTCGGCTGATGCTTCTCTTGTTATTATTGCTGCAATTTATAATGAGTTGTTGTATTCCTTATTTAGGATTGCTCTGCCAGGTTGATTGAAGTATTAGCTTAATGTTAAGAGTGGAAAAATACGACTGTCTATGGGCTGCATTAATTTTTATGGCATAGGAAACATCCACATTCATATGTAGAGGTGTGTAAATTAATGCCTTTTTTTTTTTTTTGGGTAATCAATCATTTGCTTTTGATTCCACAATAAATGTTAAATTTGAATGGCTTAGAAATCCCTTAAAGAATAAACAGTTTGGTAGATTACTAAGTAATGATCAAAATAAAGCTGTCGTGACTTGGTGCCTATGATTTTCTGGAAGCATTGCATTTCTGGAAAGGTGTGTCCAATTTGTTAATGATTTAAATGTAAAACTAAAACCAAAAAAAAAAAAAAGGGAGAGGTTATCCAAGCACTTTAGGTACACCTTAGGAGAGTCCAAGAGTCCTCTGTTATGTGAGTGAATTAGCATTTCCACCTTATGTACGCCTTTGATCGTTCTCTTTGAGCTTTAGTGGCTTTTTGGATTCTATTTTCAGTGAATCTCAAGCTTACAATCTCAAATTCTCATTTAACTAATATTTTCCCTTCCATAGGGTTCAGTATGTGTTGTACATAATATGATCTGTTCATGTATAATGTGTTCGACGCAACAAGGGCCTTGGTTACCAGACAATCAGAAAATTATCAGTTGCCTTTTATTTAATCTTTTGGTTTATTTGGTCTGAGAACTTGATAACTGGCTTAGCTAATCAAATTCTCCCTAAAATCAAATTTGGAGGGAAAACATTTTTTCCAGGTTTCTTTTGTTGGCTATTATCTCTGCTTTATGGTTGTGTAGAATTTCTTTAGATATTCTAAAATTAGATTAATTTGCTAAACCTAGTTCTTGAATTTGGTATGAGTCTTTGCTGAATGCTGACAAAGTATTTGGTTATTTGGATTAGGTGCAGGTGGCACTGGATTGACAGCAACAGCTGATGCTACAAAGTAAAAGATTTATTTCTTTAGCTTTTACATATATATGATGCAATAATTTATTTGATTGAATTGTGGTTAATCAACCTGCTGAGAAGTTTATGATTGCTTGTCTTGTTGGCGATTGTGACTCTGTTTATAGCAATACTTATATGTTGAAGTTGCTAATTTGATTTTCAATTGAATTTTAAAGCTTTTAAATGCCTGTTAGTCTTCTCCATGATTGTTGGCCATCGTAAGGATTGTTGTTGAAGTAAATGAAAAAAAAAGTACTCATTGACATATTGCAACGTGGCTCAGAAAGGCTAGCGTGCAAGATGTATTTTGTAGTATAATTAGGTAGTTAATAATTGTCCAACTATAATTCTTTTAATTGTGAAGAAATTATTTAAATTGTGAAATTCTACTTGTGAGGTTGAGAGCTTCTTGTGGAGAAGCCTTGTGTAGACATTGTTTCATATTAGCATGTAGAGGAGGTGGTGCTTAATGATTATTGCTAGTCAACTGCACTTGCTCACCATTATGATGACCAAAAGGATGCTGTGTTGCAGAAATTCATGTTAGAGGAGAGATTAATTATTTGCTGAATCTAATTTCATTTTCACTCTGCCAAATGTTTATAATTTGATTTGTTATTTTTCCAATTTATGCAGAATGGAGCTTCTAAGGGCTATTGATGTGCGCCTTACTGCCGTTCAGCAAGACTTAACAGCGGCCTGTGCTCGTGCATCAGCTGCAGGCTTTAACCCTGATACTGTATCTGAACTCCAACAATTTGCAGATCAGTTTGGTGCTCATCGCTTGAAGTAAGAGCCTATGATAATCCATTTCTCAATTAGATCTTATGTCTCTATGTTATTTCTTGCCTGCCTCTCTCTGTCTTACTGCTTCCTATATCTGTGTTTTTCTTTTTCTTTTTCTTTTTTCTTTTTTTTCTTGTTTATGGATGTTTTATCTGTTGCTTTGGTCTTGTTTTGGGTGTGTACCTGAGGAACTTAGGCATGTATACATTGGATCAAACCTGCATTTTTAGTTTTAAGTCACTTGGTATTAAGTCTCACTCATAGTGAGGCAGATTGTAATATTTAGTACCACAAGGTGGTGAGTGTGACAAGAAAGGGGGATGGGAATGATGTTCTTTGTGAAAATCTTTCCCCATAATTTTAGGGACTGGAATTAATTAAGGGTTTGATGGAATGTTGTAATTTACAATGTTAGTTGACAGAGAATTAGTCAAAGGGGATTGTACTCATTGATGAGATGAAATGGGTAATATGCTCTTAACTCCTTTTACCTGTAGATTCTGACCTTGCAATTGAACAAGAGATCTATGGATGTACTGGCATATTCTCATGTAGTAATACTTATGCACCATGCAGTGAAGCTTGCACCACATTCATTTCATTATGCCAGAGACGTCCAGACCTGATCAGCTCATGGAAGCCAGGTATCGATGATCAAGTGGTCCGAGCCTCATGGGGATCTGATATGTCAATTGATGATCCCATTGAAGACCTAAGTGGATATCGTGATAATAGTAGGTCCTACCAATCACTGCAAAATAAACACCAAGAGCAACAACCACCAAACACAATGCATGCTCAGAACCACATCAACCAATCAAATCCTGCCACTTCTCAACAATCCAAAACCTCAATTGCTACCCAACAGCCTGTTCAGAACAAAAAGAAGGATGAAGAGAAGACAGAGGAGAGTGTGACTGAGCCACAACCAATTCAGACAAGTCAACCAACTAGGCGACTTAGTGTGCAGGATAGAATTAATCTCTTTGAGAACAAACAGAAGGAGAATTCAAACTCTGGAGGGAAACCAGCTATTGTAGGGAAGTCTGCAGAGCTGAGGAGACTCTCATCTGATGTTTCATCTGTACCTGTAGCTGTTGAAAAAGCTGTATTGAGAAGATGGAGTGGTGCTAGTGACATGAGCATTGACTTGGGTAATGAGAAGAAGGATAACAATACTGATAGCCCTTTGTGCACACCAACATCATCGTCTTTGTCTCAGGCTAGCAATAGTTTCCCAGGTTCGTCTGAGGAAAGGGAACAAAATGATCAAAACAGTTTGAGTGATAAGGTGAGTTTGGTTAAAGTTGATCCAAATAATGGTTCCAGTAAGGCTGGCAACTCTGGGTTGAAAGATCAAGGAGGACAAGCCCTGGTTGGTAGTCTCTTAGGTAAAGATGAGGATTTGGGCTTGAAGGGGCAGGTCAGTTGTAAGGACAACCTGGGTTCCCAAACCAATCAATTTAGGTCTTTCGTGGGTAGAAAAGTGCAGCAGGTTGGGTCCAATCAAGTGGTTGGAGGAGAGAGGAGTGGTGTGTTTAATGATCAAGGAACTTTTAAAGTGCAATCTGGCAACGATACTTCTCAGGCCCAAATTGGGGGTTTTGCGGGTAGATTAGGGGATACCACGCCTCAAGGTGAATTCAGGAATAGAGTTGAGACAATTGAGACTGCTGAATCAGAAGGTCATCCTGTGACACAAGCATATTTTAGGAGGGGGTCTCAGGGTCACAACTGCTCTCTGTCAGGGCAGAGTTTTGGATTAAAATCTAGGGAAGCTCAGCAGACAGGCACTGAAGCTGATCAATTGGCTCAACTGCAGTGGAAGTCTTTCAGAGGGGGAGTTGAAGAAGCTGGAAAGAAAGAGCTTGCTTCATTGGAGAAACAACCAAGCAAAGTTGAAGATGCTGGAGTCCAGAGAATGAAGGTCCAGAAACAAGTTTCTGTAGGTTCTGAACGGATTAAGAAGTCACAGGGCCAAAGGGAAGATGGTAGCTCTGTTTTTGCAAATAGCAAGCTGATTCTTCCTGGTAAAAACGGTACTGATAATGAAGAGAGTTTTAGTACAACAGTTTCAGTAGAGAAAGTTCAGAGAGTAAGGCAGTCAAGGGGGAATCAGGAACTGCATGATGAGCTGAAAATGAAGGCAAATGAACTAGAAAAGCTTTTTGCAGAACACAAGCTTCGGGTTCCCAGTGATCAGTTTGGTTCTACCAGGAGAGGGAAGCCTGCTGAAGTTCAGATTGATCAGGAAGCAAGTCAACCATACAGAAAACAACAAGCATTAGATACATCTTCTGCACAGTTGTCTGAAAAAAATGCAACTGAAACAACGGAGAATTTGGTGAAGTTTAGTACTCCACCAACCAAGATAGTAGATAACCAGGAATACAGTGATACTCTCAGGCAAAATTTCTCCCAGATTAGATTTTCAGATGATTCTAAAGGGAGGTTTTATGAGAAGTACATGCAAAAGAGGGATACAAAACTAAGGGAAGAATGGGGCTCTAAAAGGGCAGAGAAGGAAGCCAAGTTGAAGGCAATGCAGGATGCCCTCGAGAGAAGTAGAGCTGAGATGAAGGCTAAATTTTCTGGGTCTTCCAACAGAAAGGATTCAGTTTCTAGTGTGCATCAACGAGCTGAGAAATTAAAGTCATTCAATTTTCAGTCACAGATGGAGCAGGTATCTCATTTTGCAACACTGTTATTGGAAAATATAAGCTAAAACTGGTTGTCGGCGGTATTTATTTATTGTTTATAGTAACCTTTAGGAATTCCAAATGCTTTCTTGACTCAATTATTTCTGTAACTAATTTTGAGAAGGTTATCCATTTGACAGCATCCAATAAGTTCATTTCAGAGTGAAGAGGATGAAGATCTCTCCAAATTCCAAGATCAAAAGTACCATGGACAAACGAAGAAGCTTTTGCCTAATAAGAATATGTCTTCATCCACCCCTCGTACCACTACAGCATCAGTTCCACGCTCATCTGGTAAAGTTTCAAGTACTAGTTCTGGGAGGAGAAGACCACAATCTGATAATCCTCTTGCCCAGTCAGTTCCGAATTTCTCTGATCTAAGAAAGGAAAATACGAAGCCCTCTTCTACAACCACCAAGATGACTAGCCGTTCACAGGTTAGAAACTACATGCGCAGCAAGAGTTCCAATGAAGAGACAACCATAGGCAAAGAAGGGAAGCCTAGACGGTCTCATTCCTTGAGGAAAAGCTCTGCTGGTCCTGTAGAGTTTATGGACTCTGATGGTGTTGTTTTGGCTCCTTTGAAATTTGACAAAGGGCAGACTGAGGAGAGCTTCAGTGATAAGTTTTTGAAGAATGTGGATACAAAACCTTTTCTTAGAAAAGGTAATGGTATAGGTCCCAGTGCTGAAGGTGGTATCACACAGCTGAAAGCTTCAATGTCACCTGAGACCCAGAAAAATGGAGAGGAATTGGATGAGCTTGCCTTTGATGCTGAAGATTCAACAGATATTGCCAAAGATGATGAAGAGGAAGACCATGAAACCATGGCAGTGGAAGATTGTACTGACATGGACAATAGAAGATCAAGACAGAGTCAGGAATCTGACAAGTTGGATAATTCGGAATCTGAGAATGGTGATTCCTTGAGATCTCTTTCTCAGGTAGACCCTGCTTCTGTTGCTGAATTGCCTGCTGCAGTGTCTTCTACATTCCAGACTGCTGTGTCTCTACAGGACTCTCCTGGGGAGAGTCCTATATCATGGAATTCTCGCATGCATCATCCATTTTCTTATCCCCATGAGAATTCAGATGTTGATGCATCTTTGGACTCTCCCATTGGCAGCCCTGCATCTTGGAATTCTCATTCTCACCAAACAGAGGCTGATACTGCTCGAATGAGGAAGAAATGGGGAAATGCTCAGAAACCTTTTCTTGTAGCTAATGCAACCCATAACCAGTCACGTAAGGATGTGACGAAGGGGTTCAAGAGGTTGTTGAAGTTTGGAAGGAAAAGCCGTGGAACAGACAGTTTGGTTGACTGGATCTCTGCTACAACTTCTGAAGGTGATGATGATATGGAAGATGGGCGAGATTCTACCAATCGTTCATCAGAAGAGTTGAGGAAGTCAAGAATGGGATTTTTGCAAGGTCATCCTTCTGATGATGGCTTCAATGAAAGTGAGATGTTCAACGAACAGGGTAACTATTATCTTCTCTCATCTGTTAACTGGTTTCTTGTTTTCTAGAAATGGTCATAACTGGTACCTCCATCAAATATGTGCATAGAAGAGAAACCATCATATTTTTGTCTCTTTCTGTTACTGTATGGTCAAAAAGGGGACCTAACAACCTTTTGGGTGGCTGCAATTTCTTTTGTTAGCCAAGGCCCAAGAGTATGTTCCCTGTTATTCCTGAATTATATGCAGCAAGAAGATACCAAAAGAACATTGATTAGAAAGATTGTTCAACAAATAAGCCCATTTATTTTGTTGTCAATGCTTTTTTAATGACATGAAAACATAGATTTTGGCATGTAGTCTTTAAACCTTGTGATATTTATCATTTCTTGTATTTGTCCACTCCATATTTGATTTTTTTTCCTTTCAAATCTCCATTTTGCTTTCTGTCGAATATGTTGATGTCTGCTTCTGTAGTCTTGCAATATTGATTTCTATTGCATAAGTATCTAGCTGAACCATAAAGCTCTTGACGTCCCTTGCAGCTCAAGCTTTACATAGCTCGATCCCTGCACCACCAGCAAACTTCAAATTAAGGGAAGATCATTTGTCTGGAAGCTCTATGAAAGGTGATTCTTTAATAATGTTAATCTATTTCTGTTGCTTCTCTTTCTTTGCAGTAGTAATATATGGTTGGGCAAATGGTATCATTTCCTTGGGTTGTTACCCTGATCCTGGAGGACCTTTCCTCTAATGCAATATATTGTTGCTTGATAAGGACACACTTGAATCCTATCTATCCCAGTCTTTTGCTTGAATCCTTACAGTTATCTCTAGGTGTTAGGTGTTACCCTATTCAGGTTCTGTTTCAAACCTAAAGCTCAAATATGGAAATATAGAGATATTAATTCCCAATACCCACTCCTAGTATGATCTGGCATAACTTTACAACCATGTCTTATTAGGAGACTAATTAGGTCCAAATGGGAATTTTTGCCTTTTTAGCAGTTTAAGTGCTTTCATTCTTCTTGCAATTACGTACTTAAGTTGGAATATGAATTTTACAGCACCACGGTCATTCTTCTCTCTCTCAACATTTCGGAGCAAGGGTAGTGATTCCAAGCTTAGATAAATCACATCAAGTAAAGGCCAAAACAAGTGTTTGGAATCTTCTTAAACAGTAGGGCATAAAGGATAATATATATAAGACAAATGTTTGAGGTAGGCACAATACAGTGAATATAATGGGATTATGTAAATCTTCATGGATTCATGAGTTCTTTTGCCCATGATCTAGTCAGATATTTGTATTGTAAATTGTATTGAACAAGAAATCGCCTATTGGCAAAATGTCATTGTGATTTTATTAGTCTAGGGACATTCTTTTTCTTCTTTTCATTTTTCTCTAGCCTCTATGTCATGTATATCATAAGACTGAACTCTTATTCAGAATCAGAATGTATTGACAGTTTAAGAAGAGCGATGTGATTTTGCGGAGCAATAATAGCATGTAGAAAAAAACCACTTCCATGTTATACTTTTATCTGTAGTACTAAATACAATGCTGTGTCTATTTGTGGAGAATTGAAGTGTTCCTGGGAAATATCAGGTCTTTTATTGTGGGTTGGTGGCAAATAGGGACAGAATGGTGTTTTGCAGTTTGCCTTTTATGGACTGCAAACACCCCAACCCCATGGCCGGTTGGGCCAGCTCCTAGTCCTACGGGAGCACACCGCAACTTGGAGCTCATCTTTTGCAATCTGTGCAAGGCGAACTGCAGAAGAATTCTCTAATAAATAAACATGTTCGTAGGATGGTGGGAAACAGTCAAATACAAGCAGAATTTCAATGAAAAAAAAAAAAAAGGGATTAGGCAAATCTTTCAGCTGCATGTCCTCTCCAACTTCAACTCCCTGTTCTCTTCCCATTGTTGGTTCCTGCATGGCAGAACTAATAAGATTAAAATTAAAGGAAGAAAGAAAATGAGAGAAATTAAAGGAGATGAAATTAAACGAAGGAATGTATGAGGAAAAAAGAATGTGAGAAAATGGAAGAGAGGATGAGGGGAATGAATGAAAGAAAAGGGAAAGTGAAGAAAAAAGAAGATGAGAAAAAAAAAAAGAAATGAAAGAAAATGATGGAAGTAAAGAGAAATAAGGAGGGGGAGTAATTAAAAGGAAGAGAAAGATGAGAAAGATGAGTATGGAAGACGGAATGAAGGGAAAAGCAAAAAGAAGGAAGAAGGAAGAAGGAAATGGGTAAAATACAGTTCAAAGTACTTGCTTTTGTAGGGTTTAGACTATTTTGGTTAAGAATTTTGATCGGATTAGTTTTGGCGAACAATTCAAAATGTTTACTTGATTTGTGAAGCTGAAACATTAATTTCGGATAAGAATTTTGACCGAAATAATTTTGATGAAAAATTCAAGAAATTTCACTTAATTCTGAAAGCCAAAACAATAAAATTAAAGAAATAGGAGACAATTATTTTGGTCTATATGATTGATTGAAATAGTTTCGTAGAAAACCAAATAAAAAAAAAGAAGAAGGAAAAAAAGTGCTATACTAATACAATTTTTTTTAAAAAAGGAGGGTTATTTTGGTCGAGATGCTTGACCGAAATAATTTCATAGAAGATTAAAAAAATTAGGAAAGAAAGTGCCACACCAATACAATTTTTTTTTAGACAATTATTTCAATAAGAAATTTTGACTGAAAAACAAAAATGAACAAAAATTAATTAATTAATTCAGTCAAAATTTATGATCAAAATGCTTACTATTTTATTATTAATATAATTTGGATAAAATATTTGACCAAATTAATGATGGCACCAATTGATGCTCTTTTATTTTGGTCAATATTTTTTATCGAAATAATTTTAGACTAAATTACTATGTTAAATATCTTTTAATTAGACTAAAGTATATTTTGGTCAAAATACTTGACTGAATTAAGTTTTTTTTTTTTTTTTTTTATCAAAATGTTTTCTTGTTCAAAATATTTTGTCAAAATAAAGCTTTTTCTAGTAATGCTGGTTCTATTGTAGAAAAAGCAATAAGCTCAATAAGAATTGTGTTTTCCTTTGTTGTTGAGGACCATTTGGCTGCAAGATATGCTAAGATGTTGGCAAATTCAGTGTCTCTTGGGGCAAAAATAGGGTTTGCTAAAGGTGCACGAATGGGGGTTATTTATTTTCTGACATACTCAACATGGGTGTTGGCCTTTTGGTATGGTTTGCTCTTGGTTGCAAGAGGAGAGATCAGTGGAGGAGAAGCAATTGCTTGCTTCTTTGGTGTCAATGTAGGAGGAAGGTAATAAACTCTTTCTCTATCCATCGATCATTAGCAACCTTAAAGAGGTCTTTATGATTAAACCCAGAAATGAAAATGTTGTCTTGAATTTTTTCCTAGGGGTTTGGCATTGTCATTGATATACTTTGCTTAATTTGCCAAAGGCATGGTAGCAGTTGGATGGGTCTTTGAGATTATAGACAGAGTTCCTAATATAGATCCTTACAACGCTGAGTGGAGGACACTATCTAGTGTTCGAGGAAAGATTGAGTTCAAAGGTGTTACTTTTGCTTACCCTTCTCGTCTTGAGAGTACAATTCTTCGTTCTCTTAATCTGGTTATTCCTCCTTCAAAGACCCTTGCATTGGTTGGCACCAGTGGAGGTGGCAAGTCAACCATCTTTGCTCTTATAAAGAGGTTCTATGATCCTGTTAAGGGTAAGTGCGTTGTACATAAGATACTTGACATGCTAAAATAAGTATTAGTTCCTAATGTGTTTGAGTATATATGTCTCTTGAGAATTTTCAAGAAGTGTCAATTTAGATGGGCATGATTTAAAGACATTACAAGTGAAGTGGCTAAGGAGGTAGATTGGAATGGTTGGCCAGGAGCCAGTTCTCTTTGCCACCACCATATTGGAAAAGATCATGATGGGCAAGAAGAATGCTGCCGAGAAAGAAGCCATAGATGCATGTGTATAAGCCTGGGCACGGTTCGATTTTGGTTTAACCAAAATCAAATTTTCAACTATTCGTTTATTTTATTTTTTTCAATTTTACTATCCAAAACCAAACTGAATTCTCCATGGATTTTTTGGTTCAGTAAACAAAAAAATCAGTTTTAATATTTTGGTTATCAGTTATAACCAAATCAACATTGATGCCTATTT
>BPVZ01000031.1:657554-670563 GCA_020521535.1 Rubroshorea leprosula
ACCCATTGTTTGCCCAGCCCTACCTATGTAGCAGCCAATATGCCAACGACTTCATCTTTGGACTTCCACAAGGATATAATACTTAGGTTAATGACATAAACATTCACATTTCTCATCACATATAAATGAAGTTTCATATCAATATACATTAGCACTAAATTATGTTCTAACTTTAAAATGGTATACAAGTTGGAGATAAAGGAACATAGTTCTCAGATGGTCAGAAGCAGAGAATTGCTCTAGCTTGTGCCCTAATTAAAAAACTCTAGAATGCTTTCTTAGATGAGCCCACTAGTGCCTTGGATCCTCAATCTAAGATAGTTGTACAACAAACCATTGACAAGATTTCTATTGGAAGAGCAACTATTGTCATTACTCATAGGCTGGCAACAGTAAGAAATGCAAATGCCATTGCTATTCTTGATAATGGCTCAGTTTTTGAGATTAGTGACCATCGACAACTCATGGAAAGATCAGGGCCCTACTGCAACCTTGTCAAGCTTACTTTTGAAGCTATTTCAAAACCAAAGAACACAATAGGAAAGGACACTGGGGTTTCCATTCATGAGAAATCACTTAACAATGTATCAAAATCACAGTATGCTGCTGGGGGAGTTTCAAAATCAATTTACTTAAAAGTCTAAGTAAAAAGATAACCAAATGGAGAAGAATATACAAGAAAGAACAAAGCTTGGAAAATTCCAAATTTCAGAGATATGGAGACTACAAAAGACCAGAGATTCCCATGCTATTACTTGGTTTCGTCATGGGTATTTTTGCAGGAGCAATTTTATCCATCTTTCCATTGATTTTAGGCCAAGCACTTCAGCTTTGCTTTGATAAGTCATCAACACTAAAAAGAGAAGTTCAGTACCTTTGCTTAATTCTTGTTGGGCTAGGAATTGGGTATATAATTGCCATGCTTAGGCAACAAGGCTTTTGCGGTTGGGTTGGAACAAAGCTTACAAAGAGGGACAGAGATCTCTTGTTCCGCTCAATACTAAAACAAGAACCAAGTTGGTTTGACTATGAAGAGAATTCCATTGAGGTCCTTGTTTCAAGACTCTCAGTTGATTGTCTTAGTTTTTGATCAGTTCTTGGTGATAAATTCTCAATGTTGCTTATGGGAGTGAGTTCAGCTGCTGTTGGGCTCGGCGTGTCATTTTTCCTTTAAAGGAGACTTGCCTTCTTAGCTACTTCTCTTACTCCTTTTACTCTTGGGGGAAGCTACGTGAACTTGATCATCAATGTTGGACCAAAGCTAGAAAACAATGCCTATGCCAAAGCTAGCAATATCGCTTTCAATGTAATTTTAGATATAAGAAAAATAACCACATTTTCAACCCAAGAACAGGTTGTCCAAACCTTTGACAGATCTTTATCAAAATCCAAGAGAAAATCAATGCAAAAGTCACAAATTGTAGGCCTAACCCTCGGTTTCTCTCAAGGTGCCATGTATGGTGCATACAGTTTGACTTTTTGATTTGGTGCCTACCTTATGAAAGAAGACAAAACAAAATTTGATGTGGTATATAAAATCTTTCTCATTCTTGTGCTAAGTTCATTCTCAATTGGACAACTAGCTAGTCTTGCACTTGATACTTCCATGGTTGCAATAGCAATCCTTGTCATCTTGGATATCATTCATCAAAGGCCACTGATTGATGATGATCAAGGCAAAGGCAAAAAGGTTGAACGATCTAGACCTTTAGACATTGAGTTGAAAATGATGACATTTGCATATCCATCTAGGCTAGAGGTTATTGTGTTGAGGGATTTTTATCTAAAGGTCAAAGGTGGTAGCATGGTGGCATTAGTGGGTGGAAGTGGGTCTGGAAAATCAATAGTAGTATGGTTGATACAAAGATTTTATTATCCAAATCAGGGAAAGGTGATGATGGGAAGAGTAGATTTGAAGAAGGTCAATGTGAAATGGTTAAGGAGACAAATTGCTTTGGTGGGTCAAGAGCTTGCTCTTTTTACTGGTACCGTAAGAGACAACATTGCATTTGGAAACCTAAATGCCTCATGGGCTAAGATTGAAGAAGCTGCAAAGGAAGCTTACATTCACAAGTTCATTAGTAGCCTTCCACAAGGCTATGAAACACAAGTACTTTGTTCATCCAATCTATCCAAACCAATAAATAACACTTATTAGACACTAAAAATTCATATACACATTTCTTGAATCCTTATTATAGATTGTGAGAGCGGGGTTCAACTATCCGAGGGACAGAAACAAAGGATTGCAATAGTAAGCGCCATACTTAAGAAGTCGAGGGTGTTGCTTTTGGATAAGGTAAGTAGTGCATTATACTTGGAATCAAAAAAGCTGTCCAAGAAGCCCTAAGAAAGGTCTCAAAAAGGGCCACCACCATTGTAGTGGCTCACTGACTCTCCACCATCAAAGAAGCCAACATGATTGCTATGATAAAAAATGGTACAGTTGTTGAGCATGATAGCCATGAAACCCTCTTGGCTTCTTATGTTGATGGTGTCTATGCTAACTTGGTTCATACTGAGGTAGAAGCCAATTGTTTCTCTTAGACTCTAAGCAAAGATTTTCTCTTGAGGATTCATCTTGTTGTTTTGTAATATTGGATCATGATTTTGTTAGACCCCTTTGAACGTATTGCCTTTTAGTGCGCTTAATTTTAAAGGGTCATACCAAAAAACTTTGGACACACAAAGAACAAGTTAGAGATTTGCAATTCACTCACCTTTCCAAAAAAATTCCATTTCTATCCAAACATGGTTGCATATCTTGTAAAATGCTTGAGGGAATACATTTTTCAATATGAAGAATGCCATATAGTATTTTCTTTTTTGGTAAATGTCATAAATAGTTTCTATCATTAGAATAGATAATCAGGGATTCTCTAACTTCCTTATTTTGTTTCAGTATGTTTGCTGATCTGTGTTCCTTTGCCTTGCCAAGTTGATTAGGTAATCGTTTACCCTCCAATAACTAATTAATTGACCAATTGAATGTTGCAAAACATGTAAAGGATGGCATCTCCTCCCCAATGTGGAGAATTTAACTAACGCTAAACCCAATTGATTAAAAATTATCAACATAAAAATTATACTAGTGAAGTAAATAATAATAATAATAAAAGAACATCAAATTTAATGTGAAAACCCTCTTAATTTATAAAAGTGGAAGAAATCTATTAACTTAAGACAGTTCTAAGCCACAAATTTTCACCTAGAACCTTGCAAGATTTTATCATTTTAGCAGTGGCTGCAATGGTATGATGCATCTTAAACCATGAATACCACCATGGTTCAAATTCTTATGATGTAATTCTCCTTCTCTTAATTTCTCAATGTTCTAAAAAGAAAGAAAAAAAAGAGTAGAGGAATCTTCGTGATTTTTGTGTTTTTAAAGTAAAAATATGTTCAAAAACTTTTAATAAATCATACTTGCATGTTATCCTTGACATTTCAATGATAAAAAGTTTAAATTTTTTATTAAAAAATTTAAATTGATTTTATAATAAGTGAAGGAAAAAAATTTTTTTAAAAAATTATACCATATTATACATCTTATCATCTAATATAAAAAAAAAATACTTACTTGTGAACTCATTAAGGTATTTAAGTTTACATTTTGATTTTTTTACAATTTCATTTATTTTTTCAAATAGTTTTTTTGCGGTTAAAACCTCCACTACACAACTCTAATAATTGATTGAGAGTATATGCACCCGACAGCTCTTCGCATTTGGCCACTCCAGAGATGTGTTAAAATGTGGTATTACCACCACCAATTCCCGAGTGCGGGAGTTTGTGTTCCTGCCGATGAGCCAGCATTCCTCTTGATGGGGAAGGCATGCTGAATATGGGGGCTGCGCTCCTCCCATCAATGGTTATTTTTTTGTCGCACTGCAAAATTGTTGATACATGTTTTTTTTTTCCGAACAATCTTGAGAAAGCATTCACTTATTACTGTTTAAATTATAATAAATAATAAAATAAAAATTATTGTATAAAAAATATTTTAAATATAAAAAATTATATTTTATTTAATAATAAATATTATACAATTTAATTCAACTTAAAATGCTTAATATCTTTTTCCTCGCAGCAGCGGAAGATATCTAAATGATTTTTTTGTATTGTCTACTTACATTTCATAACTCGATAATTATATATTTTATCATAAAATACACATTTAATTTCAGAATAGGATTACAATACTCCTCCCCAAAATTATAATCCGTTAAAAAAAAAGAAGTTTTCTGTGTTGCTCCCACACTTGCACCTTTATCTAGACCAAGACTTAATTCTAGTTTTTGTAAAATTAAGTTCCTTTTCTCAAACTCTCCATGTTAAAATGTTTTTTTTCTGTGTTAGTAGTACCTTTGAAACTTCACTTGGTCAACTCAGAGTACAACCCCAGAATAGCACATCCCTGAATGTCCATAACCAGCCATAATTTCTTTCCTTTCCCACAAAACCCTATAATTTGTTACCATCTCTCTCCTCTATTTCCCTTCAAATCTTCGACCCTTGTCTTCCCACTTTCTTAGATCGTTGAAATCGAAGAGAAAACAGAGGACACAAATGCTATAAGCAGGTACTTGTGCATCCTTATGAGCATTATATTACCTGTACATGCAAATGTATGGATATAATTTGAAAAATCTGTTCTTTTTCTGTAATGTTGAGGTAAATTATTGAACAAAAGAGATCTTTTGGGTGATTGATTTTGTGGGTATTTGAAAAAACTTAGTGGGTGTGGAAAATCTGCTGCTTTTCTGCCAGATCAAGGTCATCTTTGATTCGTTGGAACGTGTTTCGTTGAATTTATAGCTGTCAAATTAGAGATGGTGAATTGGGTTGTAGGCTTTTTAAATTTTTCCTTTTTCATTGGATGAATTATAATGGTTAGGGAATGTCAATATCTAGATTTGTTCTTTGGCTTTTACGAATTACGGGAGCTGATTTTTGGGTTTTTTTTTTTTTAATGGTTTCAGTAATTCTTTTTTCTATTTAAAGGAGTTTGCTTGTTGTCATATTGATCGATTGTGACATTAAGAGGAAGAACTTAAACGTGGTTATCATAATTAAGGTAGTTAAGGTATTTTTTCTTGTTTTCTTAACATTTAGAATGCCTAATGAAGTTGTTAATTTTCTTCAGTTCAGTTCTGGTGATTCTCTATTGCTAAGAAGCAATAAAGTAAAGATGGTGAAGATGACAATGCTTGCCCGTGTTACTGATGGTCTTCCTCTAGCAGAGGGACTGGATGATGCTCGTGATCTGAAGGATGCTGAAATGTATAAACAACAAGTGAAGGCTTTGTTTAAGAATCTGTCAAGGGGACAGAATGAGGCTTCCAGGATGTCGATTGAAACTGGCCCTTACGTGTTCCAGTATCCTTGTCTTGGTTTAGCTGTTTCCAGCGTGTTTTAACATTTAGGATGGTCCCTATTAAATGCTTGAGTTGATAAACTTTCACTACGTTTGGAACTTTTTGCATTAGTCATGTTCATGTTGCTGAGGAGTTCTGGACTAGTGAATGTTTATATGTTTTTCTCATTTCTATTGTTGGAAACGAATTTTATGCAGGGTATTGGTGTGGGCGTAAGTTATACTGTTATACTTACACTTTGAATTTTTTTTTTTTAATTATAGATAGAATGTTACTTCCACAGAGCTGCAATTCATGTTTAAGCAGGATTTATAAGCTGTAGGAACAGGTACAAAAATCAAGGATTTTTTGAACTTGCATTAAGCCTGATATAATCTAAATGCTTGTACATTCCAAAATATGCTTCTAAGTAATCTTCCAGAAGCAGTTTCCTTGATATGAGGAATAGGTTTGTGTCAGAGAATGTTTCTTTTTACTTCTCAAACTTGAATTGCCTTTTTGTATTGCATATAAGTTATATATATAGTTATATACTACTTGCAGAATACTATAAATTATTCTTTTGGTACCTGTTATATTACCTTGACCTGAATTCTTAGTTATATCATTGAAGGACGTGTTTGTTATTTGACAATGTGTGACCGTTCTTATCCTAAAAAACTTGCCTTTCAATATCTTGAAGACCTCCGAAATGAATTTGAGCGTGTTAATGGGGCACAGATAGAAACAGCAGCCAGACCTTATGCCTTCATTAAATTTGGTTAGTTCTGTTCCTTTTTGTGTATTTATCTGCTCTCCTTGTGAATTGATGATGTTTCTAATTTTTTGGATGCTTCTCTTACTGTGTTTGATTTTATTTTCATTTTATTCTTTTATTGTTTTAAGATACCTTCATACAGAAAACCAAGAAATTGTACCAGGACACTCATACTCAACGGAATATAGCAAAGTTGAATGATGAACTCTATGAAGTCCACCAAATAATGACTCGCAATGTACAAGATGTTCTTGGTGTTGGTGAAAAATTGGATCGTAAGTTTGTTGTTTCTATTTCAGAGTTGTGTTTGTTTTATGTTATGTATAAGAACTACTTGGTTTTTGTTTTGGGTCAATCCATGAGAATGGATTATTAGTTTTACCATCATGTTGTAGGTAAGTGTGTTGTTTTGCTCTGTTTTAATTCATGGCGGTAAAAGTAAGTCTTAACATTGTTGATAATACTAAAATCATCATCATTTTCCTAGCGAAGATTTTTATTTCCTTTGTTACTTTTGAATTCTTGCCAATAGGGAAATTGCACAATGGGGTATCATGATCTGGTGGATGTTTCACATCACTTATTTATAACTGGTGTATGCTTGTGCAAGCAGACATACATCCATGTCCGGATACAAAAACTGAAACCTATAGCTCATTTATCTTCTAAAGGAAATTCAATATGTCCTTATTGTGTGCTTGGACAAAGTTGTTGTCTATTTGATAATAGGATTTAGCTGGTCTTGAAGCATTTAGGTACTGCAGAATTCTGTTAGTCGTTTGTATCTAAGAGTTTTCATGTTGAAACTCTTGTTTTGTTCATCTTTTTGATTGTTAGGGTTGTGGGAGTTCACACCTCCTAATATCTTCTTTGTTAGTAGGTAGCATGTATTGCATCAGAATGAAACTTCATCTTCGTTACATTTTGTTGCCTTGTTAGTTGCTAGTTTATTTCCCTTTTTCTCCTAGGAATTGAACTTACAAATTGAACTTACCTTTTAATGTTTTCTTCTTCACTTTTGGTTTACATTTGACCATTCCCTTCCTTTTTCTTGCTAGCATTTGATTCTTTTTTTTTTCTTGTTAGTTGATAGATGTTATTGTTCTTGTACTTGCTGTGCATTGATTGTGTTTTCTGGTGATATTGCAGAGGTCAGTCAAATGTCCAGTCGGTTAACATCAGAATCTCGCATATATGCTGACAAAGCAAGGGATCTAAATCGGCAGGTCAGTTTCTCTTTGGTTAAAAGGATATTTTCTTTGACTTACTCCTGGGACATTTCCTTCTTTGAGGCTTTCAATGTGCTATGGATATTATTTCAACATAACTGTCCCATTGAGTATGGGCTCTTTGGAGCAGACATGGTTATATTTCATATGAATTTCTTTTCTAGAAAAAGAGTTTTATATTTAAATGGATTCCCTCCCCACTTTCCTCCTGAGGTCTGTTTTTTCAGTTTCCTTCTTCTCTTGTTTGTAATATGATTGTTGGCGACTTGGCAATGATCTTTTCCTATAATGTAGAATTCAAAATGATGATTATATATTGTTCTCATGTCTCTTTTAATGTCTTGTCTAGAGGATCAGAAACTGATTATTAATTATCATTTCCTTAATTAATATCATGGTAACTTACTGATTACAGATAGGCTGGTAGTTAACAATTATACAAATTAAAATTTTTTCCCTCAAGACCAGAAATGTTTGTAGGACTTCCTTTTTTTTTTTTTTTTTTTTTGTATTCTTTTCCTGAAACAGCAATTGATTCTCACTAGGTTTTTAAGAAAACTTCTCTAGACTAACAAAATCTTAGTATTTTATTTTGTTGAAGAAAAATCTTGGTATCTATGATTTATGGTACAAGCATAAGATTGCTTAAGATTGTGCTACAGATGTGTTCTATTGCATGATTTTGCTTCAATAGAATGCGAGTTAATGGGTCTTCTTTTGGGAAAGAGGCCAAGTTGATTTCCTAATCCCTATGCACTTGTCGTCTCAACAGTGTTAAAAGATTTGAATGCCTTGATTGGGTTTTACAAATTTTCTGCAGTAGTCATGTTTGATCTTTTTTCACATTTCAACTGTAGGCTTTAATACGGAAGTGGGCCCCTGTGGCTATTGTGTTAGGAGTTGTCTTCCTCCTCTTCTGGGTCAAAACAAAACTCTGGTGATTATTCAATTGTCTTCTGTGCTTCCCAGAACTGAGCTGCATGATTTTCAGGGGTTTCTCTGCACTGTTGTTTCTGCCCTGTATTTGTGCCTGGTTGCCTGGATTTGGAGATTTCATGTCAAAGTGAATGCTGCCTTTTGCCAATCACACATTCGTGTTACTCATAGACATAAGTTTTACTGTCTGCAATCATGGAAGGGAGACCCCCCTATCCGGACTATGGTTTCTACATGTAAAACTAGAAACACCAGGGCTAATAGCATATCAATTGACAGCCTCTCATGATGTTTGTTGATCTAAAAGCACTTGCGTGTTATTACTCCATTCGTGTTTTGATCAATTTATTATCGCTTCTTAGTTGTCTAATTATGGCAAATACCGTGAATGCAGAAGACAAAGATACATCTTCCAGCAGCAAAGTAGTTCTTCTAAACATATCTTCTCATATTTTTGGGTACATATTAGATTCATTACACTTTCATATCACAACCCGAGGGGAATGTTCTCTCCTCAAACCAAACGCTGCCCATGTTTAAGCCTTAGACCTCCAAATTAAAAAATATCTAGTTGGGATTCCTAAGTGCTTAATTTTTTACAAAAATGTAGATTGAGTTCACCTGAAAGGTGCCAACAAGATTGATGAGTTGTGTCCACCAAAGCCAAATGAGTTGGAAAGTGCCACCTTAATGTCCAGCCTTTCCTTCTTGACCCCAACTAGCAGATTCATGTCCTGTGTGAAATCCGTTCCAAAATCATGTACGTAGCTCACGAGTCCAACAAAATTCGCCACTAAAGAACCATACCACGCCTTCTTCAGGATTGTCCAGATTGATGTTTGGCTGGATCCATCTCGTTTGCATCGCTTGCATTTCATATCTAGTTAGTTCTTTCATATGTGCAACTAGTTTTCACGAATGCACAAGGCTAAAAGCAGAAACCGAATCACCTTAACTGTCGTTATGGCTTCCACAGCACCAGAAGCTCCTAATGAGTGGGATTTTGTAGAGTTTATCCTTAGCTGACATGGGTAGAAATTAAAATAGGGATGGAGAGGGTTGGAGACGAGAGAGATAGGGAGAGCAATTACTTGATATCATAATACCTCAGGATTCTTCATTGAAACATTGGGTTAAAGCTTGGCATTCTCTCTAGTCACCTACTTGTGTAGATGCAGCATGCGCATTTATGTAATTTACATCCTCCCTGGCCACCCCAGATTGAGCCAGGGCTTTCTCTATGTGAAGAGCCATTCCTCTTCCTAATAATGCAGCAAACAATGAAATCAAAAAGGACTGAAAGGGGGAAAAAAGCAACATGAAAAGTATGAGAAAAATGTTTTTCAGTTTGGACTAACTAAAAAACGTCAGTTTTAACAATCACTGCCCTACCATGTGATTTGATCTTCCCTTCTCCCCACATCCTAGGGTAGTGTTGTGCTGTCTAGAGTATCATTTTTCTCTCTTAGCAATCCAAACTGAAAAACACTAATCTCAAAGTGTTTTAATCTTTATAGTAAATTAGCCAGAAACAGCATTTCATTCTACTAACCATTAGGATGAGGTTCAGTCATGTGGTAAGCATCAGAAGTGAAGCCTCCACCTGGAAGTTCTGCATATATTTTTGCACCCCATTTCTGCATCATTGAGCAAAATTGGGTGAAAGAAACAAACTTTAACCATTGGAGATAATTAAGGATTTCCTTGCATAACTATGAAATTGATTCTAAGACCTTAGCATGTTCTAGCTCTTCCAGAAGCAGAACTCCAGTACCCTCTCCAATTACAACCCCATTGCAATCCTGCTCAAAATCACATCTCAGTTCAAACATTTAGCAGAAGTAAAAGAAATACAGAAAAGCCAGGAAAAATAAACAGAAAGTTGGGTGCTTAACAGTATCCCAGGGCCTTGAAGCTTTCACAGGATCATCATTCCTTTGAGAAAGAAATCTGCAGGCTGTAAAAACCCCCAAACCTAATCAAAGAAAAAGGATGAGTTTATCCCCGAAGTGATCATAGCATCTGCATAACCAAAATGCAGGAAATCTGATAGACAAAATATACGTGAAGCAACAACTGCAGCATCATAGCCATCACAGAGCATCAGATCCCGCAAATCTTTTTAAACTAGGAACGACATTGAATTAAAAACATCTTACTTTCTGTTTCTTTCCATAGTGTTGCAGATTTCTTAATCACTTACTGTTTCTCCTCTAATAATATGAGCAGCTGCATTAAGCAGACAGCAGTTACTTGTTGCACAAGAAGAAGAGAGTGCATGGTTTGGTCGCATCCAACCCTGCAATTTTCAGCAATTTGGAAAATGGCCATAGCTTAGGATTGATAGTTAACCATATAGAACCACAAAACTTCTAGCTCACCAAATCCATGGCTAGTAATGCAGAACCGGTATTACTTAGACTGAAAAGAATAGAGTATGGAGGCAACTTCCTAACTGAAATATTCAGAAGTTCAACTGATCTTTGGACAATCTGTTAAAAACCACTATATCATAAGAATGCTATATGCAATGCAGGATGAAATCTGAGACATCTTTCAATTTTGCCTCACCATTGTGGGATTAAAATTGATGGGGTTTTAAAAAATCTGATCAAATAGAAGAAAGCTTCACTAATCACCTCACCTGTATTCCACCTAATGCGGAACCAATTAAGATACCACATCTGCTTTTATCACACACCTTATTCACTTCATCTTTAATTCCGCCATCTGCTAAAGCTTTCTTCCCAGCAGCGAGCATGTAAGGCATGAACTTGTCTGCCTTCTTAGCAATCTTCAGCAACACCCAACCTTCTGTTGAGAGAGACTTGATTTCTCCAGCAAGTTTCTGTTAACTGTGGAAGTAGAATAAGTTCTTTCCAATTCAACAGTCATATAATAAAGAAATAGAGGAGAGGAAGATGTATATAATACCGTGGGGAATTGAGAACAGTCAAAGTTCTCTATCCCACTTATGCCACTCACTCCTTCAAGAAGATTGTTGTAAAACACATCTGGTTCATGACCAAGTGGGGTTACAAGACCTAGCCCTGTCAAGTGTCATCACCACTCCCTGTCTCTTTGCACTTGCAGGTTGTTCATGAACAGCCAATGTTATCCCTAAAAGCAAAACCAGTCAGCCATTACAAAAACTTTTGCATACTTATGGGGTTGTTGTTTTGGGGCCCCCCATGTTTAGGTCTAGTCCACAAGGTACCTTTGTTACATCTTTTTGACAAAATCCTCCTGCTTTGCATGGGACCATATGGGACCAAAAAGTGTTGTCCTTGTAATGAGGCATAGATATGTAAGAAGCAACAAACCATGAGGCCATTGAAGAAATTAATCAACAATTTAGAGTCGATAACCTAGTGGAATTTGTAGAAGAATGCAGTGAAAAGCTCCAAGGAAACAAGACCAAAAAGGCCTAGATAAATCAAATGAACTAGAGAGAGAAGATCCAAGTATCAAAGAGCCGATATAACTTAGCAAAAATGCACTAAAAATCCAAGTTAATACATTTTATATCATAAAAAAGAAAGGTACCAGAAAAAGTTTGAAAAGAGATTCTGAACTTTTCTCTGCAAATCCAGGTAACAAAGAGTTGCAACTTGCTGAGTGACATAACAAGAGTAGAGAATTAGTTCATTGTAAGTTTGGAACCAACCAAAAAATTAATGCAAGAGTGAAATGCCTGCACAAAAATGAACACGACCTAGGTTGGTTTAGAAAATTAATTAGAAGTGAACAGGGTAGGTATGGGTGGTGCATAAAAAAATTAGGTATTGAGGCTAGAATTCATTACTTAAGTTGGTTGTATCAAAATTATAAAAGAAAAAAGTTAGACTTTGATGATAAATAGGAGTCCTTGCCCTGGAATGCAAGGACAATTTCTTTTTGAGTATCAGAGCAAGAACAAGCATAGTTTATGCCGATTGCCAAAAATGAAGAAACGTAGAACAATAATAACGATAATAAAATATATGAGGGCCACTAATTAGGATTTGTTTGCCTAACGTCTTAATTTAGTTGGATAAAAAATTTTTAGTTGTCTCCCTTAATACTTCCTTCAAAGCAAAGGTACCCTTAATTGTTCAAGATTGTGGAGGGTCTTTTTTTCTTTCCGTTTTTCGGTCCCCTTTTTTATTTTTTATTTTTTATTTTTATCTTTTGAAATGGGATCATTTTTATTTTTTCAGGAGGGGGGTCTCGCTTCAACAAAGCTTGAACTCTGGCCGGCCAGGAGAAGGGCCGCTTGGGGTCCATTTTTTTCCTGTCCTTTTTTTATGAAATGTAGAACAATAAATTTCATCACTTGCTAGAGATTAGCCAAAGAAATAGAGCTTACTATACTTATTTGCATAATTCCAATATTCATGAACGAAGGGTATCTTGGAAATGTCACAGATTGTCAACTCTTCCTGATTAATTTAGTAACACACAATAGAATAAGTCTTTTAACAGCTATCCAAAGGAAAAAATCATGATCATTGCCTTCTTCAGATAGATTCTATGAGACAAACCCAACAGAGGTACTTTTGATAGAGTTTATTTTTTAGAGCTTGTGAGCAAGTATTAGGATTGTTTAACTCTTTTAAAATTTAAAGGATTTTTTTAATATATATTCTTAAAATGTAAATTAAGAGTATAATAAATATAATTTTTTGTTATTAATATATGTTAAGAAAATAAAGATTAACTTTTAATTT
>BPVZ01000031.1:686782-696880 GCA_020521535.1 Rubroshorea leprosula
GCAACATCTGTAGGACATAGGTTGGTTAAGATCTATTACAAAGTTGCCAATTTTGATCAAAGGGGTACTCAGTCGTGAAGATGGTAAGATCGAACAATTTTTTTTTTTTTTTCAATCATCAAGATGTAGTACTATTGCTCTTTATGTTGGAAACTTTTGACAATAATTTTGACCATGGCTTTAAAACTAGGTTTAGAAACATTCTATGCAAAGCTTAGATAGCTATCGAAATTCTAGAAACCTACTTTTGATCTCATCTAGCGTTTTTCTTTAACAGAAAAATATTAATTACCTGCGAGTTACTAAAACCATTATTTATACGGTAATTCAAGAAAATGGCTCCTATGGTTATGTCTTGACTGTTTTGCAATAAACTTCCATACTCTTCTTTCATTAGTTTTTCTGGTTCAACTTTGGATTCATCTACATTACAAACAGAAATAGGCATCCAGAGGCTCATCCGTTCATTACTAGTAGCACTCTCTACTAGCTTATCTATGCTTGGCATTGGCACACAATCTTTTGGGCAAACATTGTTCAAATTGGTGAAGTTTGTACATATTCTCTGCTTGCCATTAGTCCTTTTTACAAGTACTGAATTGGAGACCCATTCACAATAATTCACCTTTCAGATGAACCCAAACTTAAGTAATTTTTCCTCAATCACATTCAACCATTCTCCCTTAGAAAACCTCTTTTTCTGAGCTACTAGTTTTTTTAGAGGGTTGGTGCTTAGTATGTGGATTGCCATTAATGGTGCGACACCTAGCAACTTGTTGTATGTCCATACAAAGACGTCGTTATTTTCTTTCAAAAATCCCACTAATTCGGCCTTCTCTTCCAAGCTGAGTTTGATTCCAATCTGGGTCATTTTGGTAGGATCACTGTGATGGGGCACGCTAGCAGCAACCCCCAAAGGTTTACAAAAGGCGAGCCAAAGTTGGTTCTAAAGGCCATGCTTTAGTTTGGCACTTGGCAAATGATGAGAAGCTTAGTTGGGAGCTTAATTAAGTCTTTTATTAGTAGTTTGTTATTATTATTATTATTGTTATTATTATTATTATTCTTAGAACTATTTAATTTTCATCAAGTCTTAGTTGGATTAGAACTTCTAATTAAGATTTCTATTAGGAGTTTTAATAGTTCTTATATATATAAATGTTTGTAAGTTTCATTATTTATTCAGTTAATAATATTCAAATTTTTCCAGCAAGTTTGCTCTTGATTGTGTGAAGCAATCTACCTTAGGAGTGATTCCTAAGGGTGCCTAGGTGTGATTCTTAGGGTTTTTTTTATTCTTCCTTGTCTTCTAAACTAAACTCCTAACCTTCTTTTACTATTCACACAACCTATTCATAGCCAAAACTTTCAAATAAGCCCCTAAGTCCTTAACCCTACCTTAGCCCTAACCTGTTCCACATCACATTGTCATCTGTTTGAATTCTCTCGACATCTTCCCCAAATTCTGTCCTCTGTTTGGCATTATCTAGTTGGTTGTCCATACATTCAATGCCCATCAATTGAACTGCTGGTCTTCTAGTATTATCTTCGGCTCTTTATCCCTGTTCACCTTATTCTTCCTAGGATTTTTGAATGAAGATATGTAATTTTCTAGCCATCTCTTATTGACCCTGAAGGACACTGACCCCTGCAGGAGTTGGTAATTGCATACAAAAATGAGGTTGGGATACTAACCCCTTGTAGCATTTAGTGTTGATCTTCCTATGATAGCATTACAAGAAGAAGGCATTTTCACTACCAAAAACTGAACATATGGATTTACATGCCTTGTCCATCCTCAAACCATACTAATTAATGGCGTGATCACCTTTTCCACTTCTACTAACTAATTATTAAAGCCATAAATTAGTCCATCATACTTCATGAGACATGCTAGATCTATTCCCAATTCTTGGAAACAATGGTAATATAGGATGTCAAAGGCACTGCCTATGTCAATAAAGACCCTTTCAACATATGCATTATCTATCCTGATGGTGGTGATTAAAGGGTCATTTTAGTGAATAACAACCCTATGAAAGTCTGTTGAGGTAAAGATGATAAGCTAATCTCTCCACTTTGATTCTTCAAACTTCCTTTTCTAAGCCTTGCTCACTTGCATTACTTGTCTTGTTTATGCCCTCCATGATTGGGCACTAGTCCCTCCAGCCTCTAATCCTCCTGTTATCATATGGATAATTTTGGTTGCTGGTGAGAGGAAAGCAAGAGAAGGTTCTTGATTATGGTTAACCTTTTTCTACTTTGGTTCTGGTTCCACCCATTACCTCTGTTCTGACCATTTTGTTCGACTTGACCAAATTGCTTGTTTTGTTTAAACTTTTCATCTTAATCATATGGTCTTTCGATCTCCTGGCAAAACTCCTTGACCCCTCGTTCAACAGATACTCAGTTAATATACCCTTTCGAGCTAGACTTTCTAGTTTCATTTTCAATTGATGGCATTCATCAGTGGTATGACCATGATTCTGGTGATTGTCATAATACTTGGTATGATCATACTTTTTCTTAATATGCATCAAAATTTGGTCTTTTGGCATGTTAAAAGGCATGAAGGCTAATTCTGATTGAGAATCATTACCTTAAAAGTTACATTTTTGACCATTTATTCTTCTGTTCTTACCTTGTGACTGTGTCTGTGTACTCAAGGCTTTTCCCTTCCTTTTTCCTCCATTAGTGTCATCATTTGCTCCTATGATTAACATTTGGCATCTTTGACCTCCAATGGGGTCAAAGTCTCATGGGATAATAAGAATTCCTCAACTACAATGAACTTCTTTGATCTCTCATTAACTTCTTTGAAAGTGAGTGGTGGGTGTTTAACCATATTATCATGGAAGCATTTATGTTATAGCTCTTGAATAACAGTTGTTATACCAATGACTTTATCAAACAATTCACATCCAAAACAATGTCGTTAAAACATTTCATGTAGTTTCTCAGCGTTTACCCTTTTCACTAAACAACTTGTGTAAGCTAAGCTATGGTCTTCCTAATCAATCTTCTACTTGAGAACTTGGTTGCAAATAATGTCGCCATTTCGATATACAAGCTAATCGACCTAGGTGGTAGGGTATAATATCAGGTTTTGGCATTCCCTGGAAAAGTAGAAGGGAAAATCTTACACATCAATGCACCTAAAGCATTATGTGCTTGCATGGCTGAATACAAGGCATACAGGTGATCATCAAGATCTTTGGTAGCATCATATGATCAATCTGAAAGACTTTAGAGTTGGTTGGGCAAGGTTCATCAAGAACTCTTCGGCTAAGTGGGGGTGATACAACATTGTAAGGCTCAATCATAGGTCCATTAGCCTTTTGTTGTGCAATACACTTATCTACATTTTCTAGCCTCTTGGCCACTTCCTCTAGGATACTATGCTCAAACGAGGGTCTAGATCGCTCGTTATTCTAAACTTGTGACTAGTCATTTTGTTGTTCATCTTGCTTATTCCCAACTATAGGTTGTGGTTAATTTGATTACTGATTGGGGTTCAACAGGGCAATCAATGGGTCAATTAGGTTGCCTTGGGCAAGTATTTGAGTTAGAATAGCTTGCATAACTTCAAATTATTCTTGCATTGCACCAAACTATGCAACCACTACGCCTTCTGCTGCTATAGCAGCATGTTGGGGCTGGTTCTGTTGGGTATTCTATTCTTAAGGGTGGTTCTTTCCCCCTTTCCAAGAGTGCTTTTTTGGTAGTGTTTAGATGACTAGGTGATAATACTGACTGGGTTGTCGTTTGACCCCAACCTTGCCCATGACTAGGGGTGGGCAACAATCGATTTCGATTGAAATCGATATCGATTTTAAATTAACCAAAAAAAATTTTCTTGAATTTTGAAAACCGAAATTGAACCAAAGTTTTCACAAACCAATCAATTCAATTAGCAATAAAATCGATTCGATTTTGGTTTTTACTAAATAAATATTAATTAATTTTTTTTAATAATATATTATATTTTATCTCATATTTTGTTATATTTATCTAAATTTCGGTTTTCATGAGGCTCATTTTTTATTTTCAGTTTGTAAAAGGTTCAACTGAAACTGAACTAAAATTTATTTGGTTAATATCAATACCAAAACAATAAAACCTAAAAACCGTTGAAACCAAACCAAATTCATTTTTTCGATTTGATTTCTGGGTAACCATTCGGTTACCCACTCGAAGGCCCACCCCTACCCATGACCACATCCCTCCTTGGCCAGTGTGTGTTGTTGCCATAAATGATAAAGCAAAGCGTAAACTTCTACTATCAGTTTCCCACAAACGATGCCAATGTAACTGCATGAGATAACTTAGATAAATAATGGAATAACACAGTAGTAACAACAACAACAAACCCTGACCAGAATATACCTACAAGACCTGATGTTGAACCTCAAGATAAATACTCTGACTCTCAAGTTAGTACATAGGGATTTCAGTGGGAGAAGGCCATTCAACTAGGAAAACTAAGGGTGTAATCAATGTACGTTAGATGTGATGGTTGGGAGAGTATATATAGCCCTCAAAGGCTGCTTTCTAGTTTCTACATGACAAATTGCCTTTTGTCAGTTTTGACTTTTGAGCCACTATAATGTACAGTGGCTCCGTGGAGGTCCATGAAAGTGCTTTAATTCTGGTGTCAAGGCATTTAAAGCAATGCCAGTCATTATGTCATATGATAGAGATGAAGTTGACCTGGAAAGGTAGTGTTTGGCCAGTCAGCCATCCATTCAGGGTTTGGGTGTTCGACCATTCATCTGAAAGCAGTGTTCAAATGGGCTCCTCACAGTTATTTGAATTTAATTCAGTTTGTTACTATTTGTTTGCAATTTGTTTTAAAGAGTTATGTATATATTTAGCAACTGTTGAAGTAGTTTTATAACTGCCATCATTTGTATCTTTTAGAGTTTAAAAATGCAGAATGAAGTGTGTTGCTTCTGCACCTATTCTCCTTAAGTTCTTAGTTTCAAATTCTTCAAGTTTTGATTCATTAGTTGTGGACTTGGTTGTTGCTGGGGTTGTTGGGATTGTTGGTTCAGTTGAGGAATTCCCGTCGTTGATGATGAGCTTACTTATGAAGGTGACTCGACAGCTTGTAATGGTGAGGTTTCCTTTTGCTGGTGCTACTATTGTTCAGCTGCAATTGTTGTAGCTGTTCTTGTTGATGTTGTTGTAACAACTGCAGCCATTGCAGCCGCAGCATTGCGACGGCAGTAGCAATTGCGATGACGACAGCCGGTTCATATAAGAATTCATCCTTACCAATGATGAATTAAGCAGCAACGAACAAAGAAGTGCTGAAACCAAGCAATTTGCGCTGTCCAACTCGACAAGTTTAGTAGATCATAAGAAGCGCACCAAAAAAGAGGGGGAAAGGAAAGGCCGTATAGCCCGGGTCGAGTCTGTTCACTAGAGTATAGTAGAATTCAAGATCTTCCAAGGCAGACCAAGTGCCAAAATCGACAACCTTTGAGTTCGGCGCAGCCGTCAGGAAGTGGTGGCCAACAGTGAACGTCAAGCCTTATCCGTTCACTTTCCGTTGAGAATTTAAGAGCAGCTGTATAACAGAGTTTAGTGAAAATTATTAAATTCGGTTAATTAAAATAAAAATTTTAAGTGATAAATTACATAGTGTTTTTTCAGTGGTAATTAATTTTAATATAATAATTTTGAGGAATAATTGACACATTTGACCTCTACATTACAATAAAGGGCAGGATGGGCCCTCGAAAGCCGAGAGGGTGAAACTCATTAGCCCAACAGAAAAGGCACTGCGGGAGGGGCGAAATATAGATCAGAAAGAAGAAAAGCATGGCCCTATGTCAATTGACTGAATTTTATGAGCAGCCTATTTTGACGTCGTCGTCGTCCCCCATCTGGCCATCCCATTTGGTGTTCAGGCGTCAATGTGAGAGTGCATTAGCAGCATCTAAAATGCAATTTCCTGATAGCTCAATAGGGACTTCGGCAAGTGGCTTGCTTCGGCAAAAGAAAAGATAAGTACGAGACCTTTGTCAATTGACTGAATTTAATGAGCAGCCTATTTTGACTTCGTCGTCGTCCCCCATCTGGCCACCCCATTTGGTGTTCAGGCTTTAATGTTCGAGTGCATTGGCAGCATGTGAAAAGCAATTTCCTGACAGCTCAGTAGGGAGTTCAGCAAGTGGCTTGGTTTCGCAAAGGGAAAGGTAAGCACGAAAGAATCCCAGCTCGGAAAGACTTCGAAAAACACACTTTGGCTAAGTCATAAAGACTTATTTTAATAGTTTTACTTGTTTTGTTTTGTGTTTTTTTCACATAATTAGATCAAGACAAGTCCGAAAAGGAAATCAAAAGGGGCCTTCAGAAAAACTTGAAGGCTGAAGGATGCCTAGTGCCAAGTTGTAAATGTTCCACTTGGGGCAGCCTTAAATAAAGTCTTTATACGGCATAGATTTTGAATTTATTTTAAATTAATTGTTATTGTTTATTTTTTAAAATAAATAAATATTTTTTTAATTTAACTTTATTATCATCTATTTACTTTAATTAATTTTTTTATAACAAAAAGTAACTTTATTTTTTAAAATTTTTTTAAGGGTAATATAAATAAATATATGCAATTGTCTCTAAATCCTTAATTTAGAGAAAAAATCAAAAAAAAATTATTTTGAGAATGAAAGAGTACATTTTTAATTTATATATATACATTTATAACCAAAAAAAAAAAAATAGTCTCTATATTCACATGTTAAAAAATTCTTAAAACAAATACTCGCTCCATCTTAAAATAATTATTATATTTTGATTTTGAGTTCATCTTAAATTAATTGTTATTTTTTAAAAAATAAACAAATATATATTTTTTTTACTTTAACATTATCATCATCTATTTATTTTGATTAATAATCTTATCATAAAAAATTTTACTTTATCTTTTAATTTTTTTAAAATTAATATAAAGAAATACATAAATCATTTCTAAATTCTTGATTAAAAAAAATAAATAAAGACAGTTATCATATGACGGATGAACCATAATGAATCAGGTGGAGGTCCTAACTTAATTTTAAATTTTAAACAAAGATATAAAGTGACCTTTACATGTATTTTTTTTTCTTTTTGGGCGAAATAGATGATAGTCAATAAATAAAAGGCAGTACATTAAGGTCTAGGGAATTCACATACCATAATATCCATATACAGGAACATCCAAAACCCAGCAGGGCAAACATCAAAATAGGAAAATTTTACCTCTACATGTGTTGCTTTTTTTTTTTTTTTTTTGAATAAGTTTTTACAAGGGGCTGAGTCGAATCCAGCTCAGGGGAAGGGGAAGTGCACCGTGAGTGACTGTTGCCACTGCCTCTACATGTGTTGCTTAAAAGAGAAGGTTGAGCAAATAGATATATATTTTCTTAATCAATAAAATTCAGTTTTTCGGTGGGCCTACTGTGGTTTTCGAGTTTGGCCCAGCCCACCGGAAACCAAACTGCATTTTTTGGGTTTCGGACCGAACCCAAACTTCTTAACCCGAAAACCATTTAACCAATCCACTTTTCAAGTTTCGGTTTCCTACTCAGTTAACCAATCGGTTCGATTAAATTTGCCCAGCCTTCCCCAACGCTCCAACGTTTCTACTTCAGCCTCAAGTATCTGCATCATTTCATGAAAATACTACATATAAACAGAAGTAAACTAAACGCATGGAGTCCAAGTGAAGGTGTTGTTTGCTATAGCAATTTTGGGTTAGTGATTATAGTTTCGTCTAAATCACTGCATAATAATATTTGATAAATACCACTTTTAGTAACTGCTAACCATTTTGTGTTTAGTAAGATTTTTAATTTAAAATAGCAGTTAGTTATTAGAGGTCAGTCTGCTAACATATTAAAAAAAGTTTCATAAAGTAACTTTTTACTTTTAACCACTATTTTCCCGAAATGCTAAAAGAGACAGAGATCTTTACCTTCCATTTTTGACTTTGCCAATTTAGATGTGCTTCATCGATCCCTTCTTTTCTGGCAAGCTCTGCTTCTTTTGCTGCACTAATAATAGGAATATTTTGTGCTGAATCAACAGAATCTGCAGTGAACATTTCCAGGAAATTAAATTTTTGCGGCATTACATTGTGACCAATAAATTTATTGAACTTAAAAATTTATAATCAAAAGGTTATTTTCTAAAAGTTCCATACCATTCTCTTGAATCTGCGCCACAAACTCTTCGGTTGAGGACATTCCGCTCTTCTTTTTTGTTCTCCACTGCAAAAACCAAACCGTTAAGTTTTTAACAATAGTATTAGTGCTAAATCAAAATTTCAGATAAGAAACAGAGGCAGAGGTACATTTTGTTGCTTTAACTCCAATTTATCAAATTTATTTTGAAGCTCAGCCAGTTTTGTTGACTGAGTTTGCATCCTTTGATCCAAACAGGCATATTGAGTTTGCGTCCTTTGATCCAAACAGGCAACGTTGCCTTT
Organism: Rubroshorea leprosula; assembly: GCA_020521535.1. Lineage (NCBI taxonomy): Eukaryota > Viridiplantae > Streptophyta > Magnoliopsida > Malvales > Dipterocarpaceae > Rubroshorea > Rubroshorea leprosula. Next base: position 695,259 of record BPVZ01000031.1, read on the forward strand.
TAGAGAGTCGATTTCATCCCACAGTTTACTTCCAAAATAAGTCTCCAGTTTGGACTTCAATATCTCATTTTCAGTCTTAGATGCCTCCAGTTCGGACTTCAATCTCCCATTTTCGGCCTTCAAACTCCCATTTTCGGCCTCAGATGCCTCCAGTTTGGACTTCATTTGCTGCTCCTTTAGCTTCAACCCTTTATTTTGATCCACAAGGTCCTGTTTTCGTTTCTGTAACATACAATATAATATATAAAAAAAGCCCAAGACCAAACCCATAAAGTGCAGATCAAAAGAGACAGGGATCTAAGATCTCTACCTTTAGGTTCTCTCTGTATTTTTTATCGGACTGTCTTTTGCTGACAAGAGAAGCTGGTGCCCTAATTTTAACAATATTTCTTTGTGAATGAGGATCCCCAGTGAATATTACCGGAGATATACCTGAATGTTGTTGTGCGATCAGCGACTGTGTTGCTGCCGCAGCCTGATTGCCTTGCCTTTGATTTATGCACGGCTCTAGTAAACATCCATTTGGTCCTGCAGGTTGACCTAATTGTTGCTGTGCCCATGGCTGTGCTCCGGAAGCTACCGGCCCGCCTTGATTAATCGTCGACAGAGGCAACAAACCTGGTGAAAAATCATTTGTGCTTAGCGGTTGACATTGTTGCTGTAGGCACAACTGTGTTCCGAATCCAGCCTGTCTGCCTTGATTTGTCAACAGGCTAGCAAAATATTCATTTGTGCCTGCATGTAGATCAAATTCTTGTGGTAGATTTTGCTCTTCATCACTTAGGAGCAAATAATCTGCAGTATTATCACCCGAATTTACAGCCACAGTCAAAATTCAAAAGGAGTAAAGGGAAAATTATGGAAGCATGAAAGATTTGAAAAATATAAATATATGTTACGAGGAGAAACAAAGATGTACTTATGAAATTCAACACATACCATCTCCATCGACGAGCTGCCAGTTTTCATAACTTTCACTGCCTCCAATGTTGTGGCCCTCCATGGATTTTCTTTACAAAATTTCTCTAGAAATTACTTGGTCACTCCGAGCTTGGGAAGAAAATACTCGCTGTATAATTAACCCAAAATTTATGAGCATTGATAAACTCCAATGCTAGAGTTCGCGCGATCATCTGCTGATCTAGACGTTTGCACAGAATTGCAGGGTTCTCGCTATCATCTGCCGATTGAAAGAGTTGTTTACAGAGTTCGCGCGATCATCTGCCGATACAGACTTTTGTACAGAAAATTTTGCAGGGTTCTGGCTATCATCTACCGATTGAAAACGTTGTTTACAGAGTTCGCGCGATCGTCTTCCGATGCAGACTTTTGTACAGAAAAGTTAACAGAGTTCTGGCTATCATCTGCCGATCTAACCTTTTTGACTCACGAGAATATTCTAATCTTCTACAGTAAATATCGTACAATCTAACCCGGATTGGGTGGGGATTTAATAATTAGAAATCGGCAAGTAATTTCATTAAAGTAAAGCAAATGTACACTTGCAGCCATGCGTGGGGGCTTAATAATTGAATACTCTTTGTAAGAATTCGGTACTCAACCGCAATTTACGCATTGAAAAAGCGCTTGCATGTGGTTATCTTGAATTTTGTTTAAAAGAT
>BPVZ01000031.1:745319-766235 GCA_020521535.1 Rubroshorea leprosula
TTTATACTTACTCAGCAACAATGCCAAAGATGAATCCAATGATTCTTTGGCTGCTGCAACTGCTCTTTGCTTTTCCTCTGCTGAGATATCAAGGGGAGAAACATCCGCATTCTCTAACTCAATTTTGAGCCAGTTGCGATATGTTGCGTCACAGGAGTAGTATTCACTCTGTTTAACAAGAAAAAGACAATGACCATGCAGTAAAGCATATAAGCACCAGTAGACAAAACAGTATACACATACCCAGTCCTGAAACTCCTTCAAATTCTCAGAGACATAGTCCTCATAGGAATCAGGGCTTTCTGAAAGCTGCTTCAAAGGCTCAGCAAGTAAACTAAGCAATGTATGTGACCCAACAGGCATAGCTGGGACTCTCCACATAGAAATCAAAGCAAACTCCCTGAATAATATGTTGCTATAGAAAGAAAAATGGGTTAATTTTCTAAACACAAGAAAAAATGCAAACAAAAGGGGCAAGAAAATAAATATACAGAGAAGGGGCTTTGATTAGCATGAACATTGCACCTTTTATAAAATTGTGTTGCTTGTGTGTGAGAGAGAACCTTTTCAAATCAGGTTACGGTAAAATTTTTAGATAACTCAACTAGTGCATCACTAAAATTTAAATTGCAGAAATAGAGTTATCTTCAAACAGCAATAAAAACAAGGGCTTCCATGTATCTCAGCATCCACCAGAAATCTACGTTTTTCAGGAAGAACCAGTTATTTAAGGAAACTGACATACTAAATATTTACCTGTGTATCAATGCTCGCAGAAGAAGTTTGGCACTAACATCCTTAACATCATTAATTGTGGAAGGAGGTGTAAAGCAGAGCCATTGGATGACCAAAGCCTTTTGAAGACTCTGCAGCCGATGCTGCTCAGCAACATCTGATGATTCATCATGTTTTTCAGGTTTGATTTCTCGAGATCTTGACAAAATCCTGTTGAAATAGATCATATCCAGGAAAACAAACTTTATCTTGAATTCAAGTAAATTAGACCATCAACACTCAACAGTGATCCCTCAAAAAGAAAAGAAAGATGATTACTACCTTACAATAATAAAAAAAATTATTAGAAACATAATTAATACCTCTCAATAATTTCTTCAAAGCTGCCTTTTGAATCATCCCCTGGAGAGAATGGCAAGTACTCCATTGCAGAAAGGAAGATTTTATATTTGACATGCACACTAAGAAAAACTTGTATTCAGCCCAATAAGTATCCAACTCTAAAAGTTAGCCTTATCCTATAGGAAAAACTTGTATTCTGTTATATGTAATTCCAGTATAAAATTTCTTCATGTATAACTTAAACCAGTAAAGACAGTACACAACCACAAAGCATAACTACCTGCTATTTAGCCTTAGTTCCATCATGTGAACAAAGAGGTCAATGCATCGATGATGTGCAAGCTGAGAAGCATATATTCCAACCAATTCTTCATGCTGCCTTGAAAATAAAAACATTGCATACCTGAAATTGGACTCTTCAACTAAGATTATCACCAATCAAACTAAATGGATATAAAAACTTATAAAAGGCATCCTCTCTTCACATGGGATGTGTATGGATATGATTCATGAATAATGCAAAATGGTACACTATTAAAGACACACTAATTAGTTTTAAAAGAATTTGGAAAGTTTGAACAAATTGGACATCTAGGCATTCAGCTGGGACGTGTCCTGATTCCATGTCATTGATCAAGTACGAATCCTTTTTACAAGAAACAATAATTAGTTATAAATTTGCCATTGTTTTAGGCTTTTTTTGACAATGCTTCCTACATAGCACCGTAGTTAAATTTGTAAATTTATCGTTCTTAATTAATTTTAATTAATTTTGTATATATTCTTACTAATTTTAATTAATATTTTATATATTTTTAGACAGTAAAAAACAAAAAAATTTATGGCTACAGCCACAACACAGCACTGCCAAATGAAGCTTTAAGCAGTCAAAAAACACACATAACCAATGTATATTTGCAGTTAATTTGGCACCAAGATCTTCTAAGTTTCTTTGGATAAATTAAGTTTTGTACTGGATCTATCTGCTGGTTGATGTTGCCAGATTATTTTCTTGGTAATTTATTATAATCTTAAATCTTAAATCAAATTTAAACTGGAACTGAAGAAGGCAACATCCAGACATTTCGAAGACTGGGAAGAACAAACTAAATTTATATATAATTGAAATACGGTTTTCATTGGATTAAACAACAGGAAAAAATTCATATTAACATCTGATTATTCAACCAAATGTCGGGATAAGCAACCACTTCATGCATAAGCTCTCAATCATTTGAAAAGCTTAGCCAGGAAAGAGAGGCATTAAGAAAAAAATACCTACAAAGATTTTGGAACAGAAGTCTCAACATATAAACTCAAACTTTCTAGATATCAAATAAAGAAACAGATAGAATATGGTCGAAGATTAGCTCCCTGATACCAGCATATGAAGGCCATGCAGTTCAAAATTCATCCAGAAAAAAATGATAATAATAATTAAAATTAAAAAATTAAAAAAATCAGCACATGTTATGTAACAAACATGTTCATTTAAAAATCCAGCCAGTTCATATGCAATCAGTATGCAGCTGAGAGTGTTCACATCTAAGACAGCTAAGCTTGGTACAGAACTTGAATATACTTACATGTGTAAAATGAGATCGCCAACAGTACTAAGCTTTTCCCTAAAATGATCCTTCATTTCTTCAGCAAGCAAATATCTAAGAACAAGCACTAGATGTGCACCAAACCGAATCATCTGAGGATCACCATGAGGCCTGGGATAAATCAAAATTAAGACTGTAAAAAAATAATAATAATAAAAGATTCCTTTTGTCTATTACATAAAATCAAATTTGTCTTTTCTTTTTTACTTTTTATATATGGGTTTGAATCCAAAGAAGCTATACCTGAAGACACTTTGGTCATCTTCTGAAGGTGCTATCCAAGACCACAAAAGCTCCAACAGGTGTGGTATGTTCCCTAACATAAGATTCATCTGTCAAACAACAGATGGTTAGAGAGAACAAATAAGGTCCATCAGGTAGAAGGAAATCCACTCTTAAGAATTTATATTTCACAATCTAGTATACAATTTTTTTAGCACATATCCTAGGAGTGGAATAAGTTCCAAAAAGATTCATAACCTAATAAAAATCTAAAATAACTTGTATATATGAGTGCTTATGTGTTTAAAAACTTCCAAAAAGTTAGCCTAGTCATGCAGCTAACATCAAGGACCCAAAAAGTAAAAGAATGTTAAGTTCTCTTTTAATAAGTGAAAAGGCAATGGCTGACTTTTCAAACCAAAATTTATGAAAATGTTCTCCAATTCATACAAAACAAAGGAGGAAATTACTAGGCAAAACACATTACAATTGCGTTGCTCTAAGTGCCATATGATGGAATAATTCAATTCACAATCACAATCACAATCCCTTTTCAAACACTAAAGACAAAAGTACAACAGATAAATCTACTTCTAAGAAATTTCATTGGTTTAATTTAATTTCAAGAAACAGATCCAAGAACCAAAACTATGAAAGTGAAACCTCAATTTGTCGATGCTGCTCCTTGCATCCTTGCATAACTGCTTCATGCACCATTTCGCTAAATCAGCCAGAAAGAAAAAGATGCCATATGTTAAACAAATACAAAAAAGGAAAGATATTATTAGCAGAAGCCACAATAGATATACCCCGAATGCAGCTTCTGAAGAAGAGAGGAAATGTCCCGTGGCTGCTGGTTCAGAACTTGTATAGGCCAATTTTCAGTTCCAGATAAAGGTGGAGACGTAGCATTAGTTCCTCCAGGACTTCTATCAGTACCTTCTCTATAGCTTTTTAATTGTTCCATCATTCCTGGTTGTGAGCGTGCTAGTTCTAGATCCACTTGAATATCAAGCCATGATTTGGCCATTGCCCAGCATGCTGCCTGTAGAAGGGGAGGCCATCAGATTTCAATACCATATTCAGTATTGAGATTTATAGTAGAATAAAGATAGATGAGAAGGCCATATAAAAAGGGGATAATAAATGAAATTTGACAGTGTAGCAAAAACCAGCACAAGAATACTATGAAACCATCAATTCAATTTTAGAATCAGAAAAGCCAATAGCTAGTAGAATGAACAAATAATGATGGTATCAAATTGATGACAAGAAGAATGATTGATCAAGTTTAGCATTTCACAAGGAAAGAAATGTGTAAACAAACATACCTCCCAGTCTGAACAGATTGGAAGCATGCGCTTCAAGTTGCTACATTGGGCTGCATAAACAGCTGCTTCATATTTTCCACCATCCCGTTCAGCAATTTTCTAGAGAGATACCCTAATTAGTTCCATACCTTAATTGCTTACACATCAAACACCAACTCATGCATTAAAGAAGAGGTGGAAAATTCGCTGCTAAAACTTACCATGAAAACCGGAATAGGAATATTTGTGAGGGCAGAAGCCAACATCATAAGCATTAAATGATGATATATATATTATAATAATAATAATAATAATAATAATAAAGTAGGTATTAAATGTCTACAGGACATGAAATAAAAGCAGTAAAATGAAGTCTCTGATAGTCATTTGGACACCTACCTCTGATGCACAATATGAGGCCCATTTCCAAAGGCGCCATTGGTGACCAATGCCACTTTCCAGTTCAACAGCTTGCAGCATTCTGCTGTTCCCATTCTTTTTCAAGGCTTCTACAGAAGGAAATAGGTCTAACCCTCCAAATGGGTTTAAAGTTGCCGCTCTCCATGGCTGCAATAGAAGTGGGTGTTTTTAAATAATTTTTTTTTTAAAAGGTGGTTATTAAACAGCAAGCAAAAAGCAAATAGGATGCTGTATAACATTCTGTATCTGTGAATACCTGTCCAGCAGATCGGCAAAGATCACATGCTTCTTCTATTCTTCCAGCCCTTAATAGAGTCCAGACATCCTCCAATAGAGATTCGTCTTGTTTCTGTCAAGGAAAAATTGTTACTGCAACATTCAACCAACGACTTGTATCTATGTCTGCACTTGCATATGTGTGTACTTGCATGTCAAAACAAACATAAACACATCTCATACTGGAGACAATATCAAGTAAATAGAGCAAATTCATAATGGTTTTAAGAAATTTTGAGATAGTACTATTTCATCAATCATCAAACAGCTGATGAACATTTTTCCATGCATGCTTATGCACTTGCATGCATCCTTTGTGCTATTTTACACCTAGAAAATATTAAAACTTTATCTTGCAATGGCAGATAAGGGAAAAACTAAACCAAGTTCAATAAAACTTCTTAGATAATTGAGAGTACTTTGCAATCAAGAAGTTGATGTGCTTGTTCCCTAGTTGGAGAATAATGTATGTCCTTTGTGTGTCTTACGTATGTGTTTCTGCACACATTCATGTGTTTGCGGGCTGCTTATGCTCTCAAACATACATAACATCACATTTTGCATTGGTTGATAAAGCATAGAATTGAAATAAGTTTAATGAAATTATCTTAGACAGTTCTCTTTGAGAGTACTTTATCATCAGGTAACTGAAGTGCATGTTCCCTTGTTGGAGCATCAAAATCCAAGTGGTGAACAATGTTTGCAGCGGAAACACCTTTTCTAAGAAACCGTTGGGTGTGGTGCCAAACACCAGAGTTGGGAAGATAAGTCCCTACATGAGATCCTCGCACCTGCAAAAAATAAAAAGTCCATGTCATAATATTCAAATAAAATACTACAAATATCCCTAGGGACAATTTGAAGTATCATTATGAGCCATCTCTGATGAGAAAGAGGGCAAAAGAGACACCCTAGTGCAATGAAACTGATAAAAAGATCCTCAATTGTTTGGTGGAACCGTGGAAGAGAAACAGGAAAGCAAGCTTTTAATCCACCTCAAATGAGTGAAAAGACAATCAGTTTTTCGATCATCAAGCTCAAGGATTAAATTCTTTTAGATGTATTAGAATGATAAACAAAATATAAAATAAATGAACTAACCTGCACAATCCTTATTGAATTTCAAGGATGAAATGTTTTGTTTCACATATTTGGGTTGACAAACAAGAGATAACAACTAGTTGCAATATAAACTAACAAATTTGACAAAAACTAATCACCTTGCTTTCCAGATCAAGGGCCTTAGAGGCCAACCCTTCCAACCACTGAACAATACGAAGGCATAACTGTGCAGTATGGTCATTCACAACAAACTGGCAAGCCTCTAAATGTGAAGTTGAAGGGGACTGCAATAAGTGACCAAATAAAAGTTAGATAACACCCTTTAGTCAAGAAAAACAACACTCTCCAAATAGAGGGAAGATTGTCAAGAAGAAAATTTTGGACAAAAAGAAATCACCAGGATTAGCTCCTCAGGAGGTTCTTCAGTCACTGCAAGAAAAAAGGTAACCTTTAGCATGAAATGCAGTACAAAGAGTCAAAGATCATGAATAACTCAATAATTAAAATTCCTTTATTAATATAAGAAATCAACTTTCAAGAACAACTTTTCAAGGTTAGATTCATTTCCTTTGCCATAAAGGTACCACAAAAGAGACCATGTAGCAGCTTCGTCAAGCAAGAGAAGAGCCTTTTGCCTCATCAATTTGTCCTCTGCATACCGATGTGTTATGTTTGATCCATATCTGCACAAGCAACATAAAATCATATGGTCAAAAAGCCACCCAACAAGTTAATTTTCCCTATTTAACCCGGCAAACTACAAAAAAGAGTATATCCTCCTATATTTTGTGTTCTTTCTCTGATGTTCGCAAATCAAGAGACAATACTACATGCAATCAGATCCTTAATGTTTGATAATTTTCAGAAACTTGAATTCACAAATACTATACAAATTGCAAAATCACTATGCTTCCAGTGGCATTACTTTACTGTTACTTAGACTTCCATAACCTACAATATATAACATAAAGAAAAAAAGGTGTCACCATGTAACATCTAAGACAGATCATTTCAATAAAATATACCATGTACAAAATACTACAATTCTCAAATACTGTACACGGTGACTCTAAAGGACAAACTGTTAAGAAAATTGTAACTGTAACCATATCTGAATAATATTACACATCAACATATATCAGTCTGCATTTCGCAAGATACTAATGCCAACCCATGCAAATCCTCTATAGCATAAGACACACCTTATTGACTCTGAAATGTCACAACATGATCTCTCAAATCTTAAAATCAGATCAGGAATAGGCATTAAACCTGCCAAAAGAAAAGGTATAATGAGATAGAATAACTTAAACTGCACATCAAGAAGATTACAAGTAAGAGCATTATAATTTTAAGAAACCCAGCCTTAGTTGCAATTTAATACAACTTTTCTTTTAAGACAATTGTTCAATGCCCAAGCCAGCCGGCCACTTAAATCAAAAAACTGATATTTAGACCCCGGTTGGATCTTACAAACATAACTGAGAAAGTGATTAATATATACTGAATATTAAACAGACATCCCTGGTATTATCCCCAGAAACGCTGGTTTGAAATTTCTGTCTGACTGACAATAAGCATCAGAAAACAAAGGCAAAACAAAAAGTTTATAGCATATCTAGGTTAATTGTACATTGAGAAAGTCACTTCTTATTAAATAAATAACTGGGATAAACCACTATAAAGAAAAAAACTCTTTGCAGACCTAAATATGGGAGAAGAATAAAGAAATGAATTATGAAATAAATCTTAACCATTTTCTATGCACTAAATATAGCAGCAAAAAATGAGTTTATATGACATATAACATATTTCACCCACTAAAAGAAGTCAACACCCCACAACACTCCAAAATGGCTAAAAATACCAAACAACTTTTGCAACCCTATTCTAAGATGCCTAGAGTGTTTGTTCAAAATAAATTCTGAAAAGAGAGCTCTGAAGCTGATCAGTCATGAAAGCCTAACATCATTGTATGATCTCTTACTGGAATTAAATACTATACCACAGTTCTAACATAGATATATTGGTCAGTTCAATAATTTGAAGTGCATTGCCTTTCAGGGATAATCCCCATTTCATAAAGAATTGGATAATAGATTTCCACTTATCTCCAAATAATTTAGTTATGCAACATCTATTTAGGTTAAAATTGAAAGAACTCAAGCACAATGTCTATTAAGCATTAACTCACTTCCTTCCACCAGTCTTGCAATATCTACACATCCATGCCCAATTTAATGCACAAAGCTATAATTTCAGCATAAAGCTCACCAGCTAAGCATGGCCCAAAAAATAGAATAAACACTCCCCAGCAATCATCAGATGTTATTTATCAAAAACTAACTTAACTAAAAGCAAAAGAAGCTAATTAAATATTTTAAATTTTGAGCAACATGCTTAATATGTCTAATTTACTTCAAGCACCTTGAAGGGTAGAATCAAGCAAAGATGCAAATAAGGCAAAACTTGTTTCTCCACTTTCTGCCAATGATTCATCCTCAATCTTGCAAGATTTTAATGAAACACTTCCTACCCGACGCATTGAATCAGTGCCAAAGTCAGCCTCTGGGATTCCACGAGCATCAATGGATAATTTTCTTTTTGAAGCAGATTGTGTCCTGGCAGGTGTTTCCAGAGAGTAATCAGCATCAAAGCCTTCAACCTCCTGCTTGATGTTTTCAAGAAGAAGAGCAGCATTTGTTGGGCTGTGGATATTCTGTCCATCATACAACAACCTAGCTCCATTGAACTTTGATACACCACTTTCCTGCCGGGGAGATATGCTTGAAGTTGAGTTCCTTTTCCTGTACAGACCACATCATTAAACAAAATTATCCATAAGAGAAAATAGAATGAAATAAGATCATTTAAGAATTGAGCAATGCAAAGTGAGATTCAAAAGAAAGGAGCAACACCCATATTTACCCGAACATCATTTGTTTTCACCTGGAAAAATGTTAAACTTGAGGTTTTCTTCAATTTTCTTTTCAAAAATGTCTTACATTTTCTCCAATAATTCCTAATACTCCATTCATAAAATCATTTTTTATCTTTCAGTGCGTAATTTATATTACAGGTCATTCAACCCTAATGGCAAATCTCAAATTCAAAAATGCATCCATATTCAAAAACTTAATTCTACTAACTATTCATGAACAACATCTCCAACAACTAAAGTGCAGCTATTACTAATTTACTAGTGAAATTGGTTTTATCAAACAAACATTAAACCCCAATATAATCACCCCATTAATAAATTGCTTGATTTACATCACAATTCCCAAAGAAAAATAAAAACTTGAATCCTTTAAATGTACAATATATACATCTATGCAACGGTTACAGGGAAAAGCAACGAAGTATTAGAAAGATACCCATAACGGCGATACTGCTCTCGAATGGTGAGGTCCTCAGGATCGAAGCAACTAGGTGAGGTCTCCATTTCAACGTCCATCTCCGATAAAAAAGTAAGCTTTCCGGCAGCACCTAATCCTAAGCGTAATACCCAGTGTAAACACCTGGAATTACAGCGGATTTGAGCTTAAACCCTAGAAGATGCTTTAAGCGCGGGAATGTACAATGGACGAAGAAGGGTTTAACCAGTGAAGCTACTTCAGCCCATGTAGAAGGTACGGTTCCTTTCCCTTTCTCATGAGAGGTCCGAGGTCTGCCCCAAACGCGCCGTTTTGTCTTTAGAATGTATATGAAAAATGCTTTTCTCCTCTAAAGGCAATTAACCATTTGTATGATCCTTATATAATTACATCTACACTTTTTATAACAAAATCTTTAATTATTTTTTGAGAAAGATTTTTTTTTTCAGCATGGATGGCACTTTTTTGTACAGTTCTAATACTAAAATTATCAAAATATCATTAATGAATAAATAGAAAGGGTAGTTTTATTTAAAATATTTTAATAATTTTAATATTTAAACTACACAAAACGTGCCATCCATACTAAAAAAATATTTTTTGTTGTTACTTTTTATTTAGAGTTACATAATGAAAAACAACTCTTACTAACATATTTTATCAACATATCATATAACTTGAATACAATTTTTTTTACTTTTATAGTAACTTGGGTCTTTTGTGAGAATATAATCTTTAATTAGTTAAAATAAAGACATAATTTTTGTATTAATTAGATTATGAATAACTCAAACAAGAAATTATCATATGAATTTAAGAAAGTTAGCTTTTATAAATCAAGAAATTAGTTTGATTAATGATTCAACAATAGTATATGACATGAAATAAGGTTTTGTGATAATTTTTGTAAATATTTCATCAAAAGTATCCTTAATCCAAAAAAGTGTGTCCTTATGTCAATATGATTAAACTTTATATACTCAATTATGAATTTAGTGAAAGTTTGTGTCCTTGCTTTTGGCTTTTGTCTTTCCTCAATGGCATTATTGTGGTATTTTTAAAAGTCTAGGTTATTTATGTCATTTGACATCCATAGTTTATAGAACCCAACACAGCACACTGGAACAGCCAATCTTTTTATCCTGAACAATGGCAGTGCTAATCCGTTGCTCCTGCTTCCTTTCGCGCTCATCCTCCCGTCGATTCCCTCCGGCGGATCCAGTCTCCGGAAAGCCCCGTCTTCCCGGTAAATACTTCGCTATGCATACGGTGGTTGCTTGTTTCTTCTTCTGTATGCTTGTCTTGCTTGAACTGTTCTGAAACTCCGGTGAATTTCTAATTTCTGACATGATGCGTTTCTTTTGAGCTTTTCCACTTTCTGCTCTGATTGTCTACTTTGAAAGCTGAGAAATGGAACTGGGAAATGGGAAATGAGCGTAATTCATTTATGGTTCTTGATTTTCAGTTCTAAGGAAATGATAAGGGGAAATGTTGAAACTTGATAAATATTTGTTTACAAGTGAAAGTGAACTGTTGGGGAAAATGTTGGGACTTTGTTGCTTGATGCTTCAAAATAATGGTAATTTAAGTTTATTGAAATAGGGGGATGAAGAGTGAGGTTGAATGTTTTTATTGAAACATATAGACTACAAGAAATGTGGGTGATTGAGTAGTGACCTTGCATAATTCACATGTTAGAGTTAATCTATCATGTTTGTTCCTTAAGGTTGAAGATTTGATCATGAATAATGGAATTTGAATTAATGGTTGAGAAAATATGCAAACTGATATATTGGATGGATCAGGGAAGTCACGATCTCTTCTATACAAAGTAGAAAAGCATGTACCATCTATCAGAGGTGCCAATGGTAGAGTTGAGATTCACCAACATTTGCTAGGCAGCTGGAGTTCACAGCCAAGGCTACAATATCGAAATTCAGAGGATAACTGGGTCATCAGTCATATGTCACCAGTTGATGGTGAACTTTTAGAATGGTTATTATCTCTACAGGTATGATGGTGAGTCTGCGAGGCAGCTATTATGTTAACCATTTCAAAATGTGGTTGCATAATTAACTAATTAGCTTGCTTTTACTCTAATGGTCAGATGTATGTTCCTTAAGTTACCTTCCAGAAAATGATGAGCTATCTGCAGTTATCATTAAATTCTACTATCTGATTGAAAGCTGATGCTTGGCAGGGATACATGCTATTAAAATTTCCCTTGATGGCATTTCTTGTCACCAATACCTTGATGTTTACCACACCTTCTCAAGCTTTAGCAGAAACTTGTGAGGCTGATAACTCCTTTTTCAATATGCCTTTACTGCTCATAGTGGCCCTTATAGGGGCAACTGTTGGAGGTAAATTGTACATTGTTTATGGTCACCTTTCGTTCTAGACCATCATATTACACTTAGGAAGCCTTATATAATTATACTTGATTAACATAGAGAGACATTTTTTTGGTGCTAGTGTTATCTTTTAACTTCTTGTTTGTTTTCTATTCTTTGGTCTAGTAAATGCCTTTTGGTATATCAAACAACTTGCATTCATTCCCAGTGATGTGAGGATCAGTCAACGAGATCTCATAAACGCCTAAATGCCTAAGTATGCAGAAACCTAGTCATTAAGCATACGTTTTTCGGTTTATGAAGCCAAATTGTGTCGGAGTAATGACAGAAACCTTTTTTTTTTTTGGCCAATGAATAAAACTAAAAATCTTCCATTTCATCTCCTAGCAGTAGATTTAGTTAGGGGCATGTTTTGTGACAAGCAAAATTAAACCTCCCATATCCTGTCCTGTGTCCTGATATTTAGCTCTATTTCTTATGACAAACAAATGCATGGAAAAATATATTTCAAAGTCTAGTTAACATAAATTACCATTTTACCATTATAATGATAATAACCTACTTGTTCAACAGGACTGCTTGCTCGGCAAAGGAGGGGAGAGCTGCAGAGGGTAAATGAGCAGCTACGTCAGATAAATGCTGCCCTGAGAAGGCAAGCTAAAATAGAGTCTTATGCTCCCAGCCTGAGTTATGCTCCTGTTGGCGGTAGAATACCAGATAATGAGGTAATTGTCGATCCAACAAAGGAAGAATTGATATCTAGATTGAAAGCCGGGAAGAATTTTTTGAGAAACCAGGATCCAGAGAAGGCTTTTGCTGAGTTTAAGGCAGCTCTTGAGCTTGCTCAGAATATTGAGGATCCCATTGAAGAGAAGAAAGCCGCTAGGGGCTTAGGTTTGTTTCTGTTCCTCTGCTCATCTTATCCCATAGTTCTGATGAACCATGCTGCAAATAAATCATAACTAGTTGTCAGTAAGTTTTGATTTGTTTGAGTGTTAAAACTCGAGTGTGCTTTTCAGGTGCCTCACTGCAAAGGCAAGGTAAATATCGGGAAGCCATTAAATATCACTCTTTGGTTCTGGACGTTTCTGAGAAGGAGAAAGAAGAATCTGGTAACACAGAAGCTTATGGAGCCATTGCTGATTGCTATACCGAGCTTGGAGATTTTGAGAAAGCAGGGCAATTCTACGACAAGTACATTGATAGGTTGGAAAAAGACTGACAAATTTCCATGCTCTGGCAACATGTATCTTCAGTATAAGCAAAACTGTGAAAAGCTTGCTGATCCAGACTCCATGCCCTCCTTCCATGTTCAATATCTATATTGAGGTTATGCAATCGGGAAACGGCCATCATCCTTTGAATGATATTTCAGTTTCTCTAGTGGTAGGTGACTTCTATAACATATTGGAGTTTTATCATGGAGTTCATCATGAACTCGAGCGCTATTAGTCAACTGGTCATGGTATGCACTGCCATAATTACAATAAAAATGCAAAATGAATGGTTTTCTGCAACATCCATAGACCTCCTCTGAAAACGTCTATTTGCTATTTGAACAGCCACCGTGGCGTTAAATAAGAAAAATTACATTAAGAAGCTTCGTTGATAATTAGAAATCAAATAAAATCTGTGAACATAAAATATCGATACAATCGGCAAACACATGCTATAGATAATGCAGGATGGCACGCTCACCACTAGGTAAAAAGATACACGCTTAAAAAGCCTCCTAGAAATTTTTTAACTCAAATAAGACCTGCAAAGGCAGGAAATAAGGGGTATACCACACCAACTCCATTTTATTTTTGTTACTGATAGTACATTAGCTGCTGGGCAGCAGCAACATTCTGGAACCCACCGTCATATATTGCTTGGCTTGCTCCAGCAGCACCTACTCCCATTGCTGCCTGCTTGAGAGAATGCTGTCCCGGAGGATGCATCAGGGCATGAACACCGCCCATCTTGCTCAAAGCAAGTTGTCGTTCGTAGGCTAGAAGGTCAGTGGCTGAGAGGCTGGGCAAAGGTGCAGCTGTAGGTGGAGGGAGTGGGTTTGAACTTGTCCCTGGTGGAGTAGGCTTGTTGCCCCACGAACACTGCAATCACAATAGAAGAAAAACTTAAACTATGAATTTCTAATTACAGAAGAAAGAAATTAAGAGACAGAATAAATAATAAAAAAAAAAAGGGCCAAAACCAGATTTACAGAGTAATTTAATGGACAAAAAGGCATTATACAAATGTCCAGAGGGTTCAGGAAAAACCATCTAAAAATCACCTAACTAATAATATTTTGACATTTGCCACAGACAAAGGCAAACAAGCCCTGAACTTCCTGACTTGAAGAGTTAGCTACTACATTCTAGCACAATAATATAGGTAATCCTATCTCACTCGTTCTTCTTTACAGATTGGAAAGAAATCTTGTTGGCTCAAAAAGCAGAGAAACACACCTTAATTTGTCTGCCACAGAGAAATGACTGAGTGTTCCCGATCTGAATTGCCACAGCTGCCTCGGCATGAGTACTGTATCTCACAAAACCAAAGCCTTTATCACGCTGGATTCGTATCTCCTCAATGGCTCCAGCACCAAGGACATAGAAGTGACGGTGAAGGTCATTCTGAGAGACCTGCAAAGCAGATGAACATATAAGTTATTAAAGGACTGCTCAACAGTTTAACCTGATTAACAATAACTATTAACCTAACAATTGGTTTACACCAACATGCTGCTCATATATAAGCAAATACACAGGAGCTTTGGAAGTGAACAGACACAATCCAATACCATATTTAGGCATTGAAAAAAAATAGAGGTCATCACAATTTTACACCTTCAGGCAGATTTTAAGAAATCAATAATTATTGCCATTCCTAAATTTTCATACTTCCTACATGTGCACAAAAAACACACATCTCACTCTTACATCAAGTGAGCTTAGAAGTTTTACTTACCTCAGGAGCAAGATTACCCACATAAACAGTAGTATATTGGGGATTATTTTCAGGAGCATCACTATTGATTGTCTCTTTACCATCCTCTGCAAAAAAAGGCAATAAATATTAGCTTATTGCCATCAAGTTAAAGGTCTCAATATTAGCAAATAAGAAATCAACAAAATACATATTTCAGGGTCTTTTTTATCAACAAGACAATTGACTTCATCAATGCTTCAAAACAAAAATATCTCTAAACTAACAGACACACCTGATGAACCATTGGTTAGTTCAACAACACTTTTGGCATCCGAGCTCTGCTTGTCCTCATTGGAACCAGCACCTTTTGTTGCCCAGTTACACCTTATCTGCCTGCTGCCAAGCCACTTTCCTGGAAAAAGAAGTCAAGAATAAATTCAAATATAGTAGAAAATTGAAAGATTAAAATAACACAAGTGAGACATGTCCATATGGTTACAAATAAGATTTAGAGGCCCTATCAAAAAGAAAATTGAATAAACGCAAATAATAAGGACGTGAAACATGTATCTGCTGCTGCCAAGAAATGGGATGAACTACAATGCCATCATCTCTTTTCTTCTTTTGGGTTAGGGGCAGGCAGCAAAGAGGACTGTTGAGGGAGGGAGGGAAGCTAAGGAGTGGTGCTTCAGCTATTAGTTCACTCCAGATATCAGTGCACTGCAGTGACTCAAACAGAACCCAGGTAGAAAAGGTACAGAAGAATAACCCCAAGATGATGTTCCTCAAATGATTGGCAATGAAATTAAGAAAATTATCTATTTGTCTAGAAAATAATTGAAAATTATGCAGCTTTTTGAGAAGAAAATCTCAACTCAATGAAACTCAAACAGATAACAGAAAGGAAAAAAAATGTTTCTTGGGAACACTTTTGGATTGTGTAACAATACTCTGTAGCTGGGTCATGGGAGACAAAAAACGTTCTAGACCTAAGCATCACAGCTTTATTTTATCTAATGTGCAAAATTGAAACCAAATACAAGGGAGAAGCATTTATACCAGTCAAGTCATTGATTGCACCTTGGGCATCCTGAACAGGTAAAAAAGTAAAAACCAGATAAGAGATGACGCTATAAAGGATGTTAACCACTGATCAAAAACAAACATTCACCTGGTACATAACTAGCAAAACAGTACCTGTTGGTTCCGGAATGAAACAAACCCAAAACCTCTGGAACGCCCAGTTTTTTGATCCCACATAACCCTTGCATCCCTGAAACCAGAACAGATATTAGATTGGCCGGCCAATGTTGCACTGGGAGTACAGTTAAGCATAAATGTTCATATAAAATTGTGACCAAAGGGAAGAAACTTACGAACAACTTGGGTAAACAGAAAAGCATGCAAATAGCATAGCATCAGTAACCTCAGGGCTAAGATCTCCAACAAATATGTTGAAATGACCTGCACATTGATAAAGCATTAGATTAAGAATGCCAACACATCACACAATCCATTTCAAGCATTACATTACAGATGAAAATATGAGCAAACCTGATGTATCCTCTCTCTGACCACTAGCATATGCCCAATTAACTTTGATAGGCTGGCCAAATCTGAAAATTGGATGATAAACAATTATGATATCATGAAAGAATACATACAGCCAAACAAAAGAGACCACCAACATGGGAAGTACTTACAGATGCCTTCCATTAAGAGACAGTATTGCGAGAGCAGCAGATCTGCGATCGAAGTAGTGGATGAATCCATATGATGACTGCTTCAGCAAAGTGAGAGGACAAAAGATGTCAAGCACATGGCACTAGCTAGCTCATGTGAATAAAAGAAACAGGTGAAAAATAGCAAATCAACAAAATTAATAAGCCAACTAACATAGCGTCATATATCAAAATATAGCTCCCAAATAAGTAAATAAAATGAAGGTAAAAGCAAGTACCATATTGAAGGTTTTTACCTTCTCCTTTCTGATAAGTTTGCAGCCCTCAACAAGACCAGTGCTTGCAAAAACCTCTTGCAGAAGTGGCTCTGTTACTGATGAATGGATGTTTCCCACATACCTGCAGTTTCTCAAAAATAAAGAAACTAGAAGTTTAAAAAAAAAAAAACAAAAAAACAAAAAAAATAAATAAAAGGCAATAAGTAACTTTCTCAGTTGCAACAAAGATGCAATATCAAGCAGACACCCATTTCACAATCAAAACCACTTAACTGATTGGCAAAGATATGAGCTGAATAGAACACTCAGAAATAGGAGTAATTTTTCCTACTATGTATTTTGGTGAATGCCAGTACAGTAATGCATCAATAATATAAAAGCTAATGCAGGCAGTTGCATAAGCAAGGACAAGGACCCACAGACATACAGAGTAAAAAGAAACAAAAATAAAAAAGAAAGTGAAAATTTCTAGACAATCACTCACACACTGCGGCAAGTACTTGGATCAAAACCAGGAGGCAGATTTCCACTTGGGATTGGCTCAATCTGCAAAATAAAAAAGTGAAAACAAAAACAAAAGAAAAAGGAAACAAATTAAAAACAAAAGGAGTCCCTTTTAGCTACCCACATTAATACCCAGAAAGAAAATATGTTTCTAGCGGTATTTAACACAACCTAAGGAACTCAGTCCAGAAACTACAAAAAAGGTGAGTATTTTGGCTCATTTGAACATGAGCAATACAACAAGGGACAGAATGGCTGTGCCAGTGCATCCCACGGTTTGAACATTCTCAAACCATTGGGATTCTCTCATGCCATAATTCTGGTACAAATGCCAGAGTACTATAGTCTAGGCAGAAAATCTATTTACTCAAATTTTTATGTTTTTAGCCCATCACAGTCAAAAGGCATTTTGATCTGGCTTCTTTGAAAACACTTTCAAACACTTTCAGGTTTCGACTTAAATAGGAAATGACCAAAAAATCTAGAATTAAAAACATTTTAATTTTTCCACAAAAAAAATTTCTTTATGTTGGCCTTTTCCTAAAACTCTTTTTAGGTAGTTTCATTTTCCCATTGGATACCAGATGAGATGTCAGCCAATTTTAAGGATGATGCAGTTCAAATTTCCTCTGTCCACTAAGAGATGGAGGGTGCGTTGGCAAGATTTATATCTTCCTTCCAATGCAATTTTGCAAACAATTTTCAGGTTTAATAGCATACAGCTTTGATGGTCCTCTTTTCTGATGAAATGAGTGTATTAAAAAAATATACAATATTTCGTAATCATCTCAACCTACTAAAGTAATCCCAAAATAAAATCTAAAGGTCAAGTTTTCCTCCAAACTTGCATACAAAAGAAACAGAGGAACTGGGAGTGACAATAATCAAACATTGCCCCAGAAATATCTAAATATTTCTCAATGCTTGAAAGACAGAAAGCAAAGCTCTCTAGAACTGCTTTTTTTATAATAAAAATTACGGTACTGCTAAATGAAAGCCAAGCCAAAATAGAAAGAAACAACTACAAGAGAACTAAAGCAAAGAAGAGGACAGAAAAAGACCAACCTAGTGACCCATTAAAGTCCAAAGGCAACAAAAAGCATTATTGGAAATTCCATACTAAAAACATAAGTAAATTCAATACGAAAATTTCCAGTTCAAAATTAACGGAACAAAATAAAAGCATTAAGCCCAAAAAATGAAAAAGAAAAAAAGAAATCATTGAGAGTGTCACCAAAGCACAAAAACCCAACTTTCTACTTCTTCAACTCACTTATCAAATTCATGATCAACCAAACAGAACGTACACAAAAGAAACATACAAGGCCGCAGAATTCCACATTCATAACCCTTCCAACTAGTAAAACAACACAGATACCATCAAATTTGCGCACGTTCCATGCAAAACCTAAAGTTTCCGAAATAAAATCCCCACTGCACCAAAATTCCAAGCTAACCCTAGCTCCGAACCTAATTCCAGTTGAGCTCTACTCGAAAACGTAAACACAATCAAGGCAAGCAAATCAAAACCTAAAAATTGGATCAGAACCTGACGACGACAGAAAATTTTGAAGATACAGTGAGAGAGAGAAGTCGAACCTGAGGAGGAGCTAAGAGGCCAGGGTGATAGAGAGGCTGTTGCTGGAGGAGAGCTTGCTGCATCAAGACTTGTTGCTGCTGCTGCTTGAGCCTCTGGTGCTGCATTTTCCCGACGATTCCTGGGGAAATTAGGATCCTATTTCGGAGAATATCAGTGTTTCCCTTTGTTAGGGTTCAGAGGAGCAAGGGTCCTCGTGAAAGAGAGAATATGAGAGAGACGAGCAGGGGCCTCTATGGCTCTAGGAAAGAGGAGGAGAAACGTGTGGCTCCAAAAATTATTTATAGTTGGATTTTTATAGATTCATGGTTTTGTTAAACTTACTGTCTGTGTTCCTACTGTTCTTGTGTGTCAATAACAAGATGACGCGTCCCGTGCCTTCGAACTTACACCTAACTGTAATTGCAAAAGGAGATTTAATTTTTTTTTTTTTAAAGAGATTTAAATTTTTTTAAATTATTATACATTAAAAAAGTACAGTTTATTTTGTAAATTTATTTAAATATTTTTAATAAAATAATATAAAAATAATTTTTTACAAAATATTTAAATGTACTTTTAATATACAGTTGATTTTATAAAATATTTTTTTGTTTTCTTATAAATGAAATTACATGATAAAAGTATAATTTTGTACTAAAATTATTATTAGAAAGTTCATGATATACTGACAAGAAAAGTATTTTTATGGTTTTATGGACAGTCCTGCATCTTAAAAAATGGCATATTTTAATCGAATGATTTGAAAACCAATTATTAAATTAAATGTTGTGCTAATGTAGATCAAAAATGATAATTGTTAGATTGATTTAAAATATATAATTTTGTTGGTTATAAAAAATTTCATATTATTAAATATATATTAATAAATAAAATTTATTTAATTAAATATTATAAATACTAAATAAATTTAAAAATTAACATGTATGCTTTGATTTATATAATATTTAATTCAAATATTTATTTTTTAAAATATTTATTAAAATATAAAATTTTAAGTAAATCTTTTAAAAGAATTTTGAAAACATGACTATTTTACACTAACTTTTATATGGAGAATTTATTAATATATTTTTTATTTATAGTTTTTCTATGAATCAGCATAGCAAGAAAGAATTTTATTATAAAACGTACTTTAATAAATATATGACTCAGAATGGTAGGAACAATACTTTTATTGTGAGTCCCTACCAAAAAAATACATTTTTATTCAAAAACAACTTCTTAATACTAGTAGTATTTTTTTTTATCTTGATTGTATAATAAAAGATAATTATTTTTTATCCCTTATTTCACTTTACTCGCATATCATATAATTCGAATTCAAGACTTTTTGCTTATAACGAAAAGAAATTATCACTAAATTATTTAACTCATTGATAATATTAGTAATTTTTTTTTTATCTTGATTTTACAATAAGACTTAGTCACATGTCATGCGACTCAAAATCAAGATCTCTTACTTCTAATAAAAAAACCATTAAATTATTTAATTTATTGACCATTAATAGTACTTTTAAACCAACATTTTTACCCTTTTTTTTCTAAGGAAAAGAAATTTTATATCTATAAAAAACTTAGGTTAAAACCCCTTTTTGGTCCCTAAACTATTGTACGGACCCCCGATTTAGTTCTTGAACTAAAGAAATCCCTGATTCCCTACTGTTTACCATTTTTACCCCGATTTGGTCCTTCCGTTAAAATCTCACTGTTATCTCACGACAATTTAATGACATGTCAAACATTTGAGACACGTCAGTTATATAAATGAATAAATAATGACATGGTAACATGACATGTCATGTCCTTGCCCAACCCAACAAAAGTGGAACCCACCAAAATTACGAATTTGCCATCATCTTCTTCCTCCAACAAACAAAACCAGCACCTGGGTTGAATCGAACCCAACAACGCCCTTTTTTTTTCCTTCCTCTTCCTTGCCTTGCTTTCTTCATCATCATCAAACACCAAACCCACAAAAAAAAAAAATACATTTTTTACCCCTGGGTTCGAACCCAGGTGTCGGTTCGAGGGAACCCAGCTGGTTCGCCGCTGGGTTCCAAGGAACCCAGACGCGGGTTCCATGGAACCCACGCCAGAACCCAGCGCCTGGGTGGGTTCGAAGGAACCCAAGCCTGTTGGGTTCTGTGGGGAAAGAGAAGGGAAAGGGGAAGGAGGAAGGGAAAGGGAAAGGAGAAGGAGAAAGAAAAAAGAAGAAAAAGATAAAAGAAAAA
>BPVZ01000031.1:777270-796840 GCA_020521535.1 Rubroshorea leprosula
CAAATAAACTCCTCAACCTAAATCTGTGGCAAACCAGATCAAAATCGCTTGCCACGTAGGCATGAGACAGCCACATTTCGCCACACGATGCAGTCCTCGAACGGCAGTTAGCAACAGTTAAGTTGACCGTGAGAGGAGGGGCAAAATTGCTCGGATTGTAGAGTTCAGGGGCTTAAATGCATCAATTAGAGTCTAGGGGCTTAATAGCGATTCTGGGGTTGGTTCAGGGGCTTAACTTATAGTTTTGCCAAATGAAATACTGTACTACCTTCCTCTAATTCTATTCAAAAAAAAACCTTCCTATGTAGTCGTGACATTTATTATTTTTGTCGGTAGCGGTTAAAATATTTTTCAATAAATTCTGTATATATTTTAAAATTAATTTTAATTTAAATAATACATTTAGATTAAAAAATAAAATAACATTTTTTTTCTTAATTAAATTATGAAAAATATACATATTAGTCTTGATTTTAAAAAATAATTAAAATTTCAACATTAAATTATGTGATTTTATTTAATTTAAATTTAATTTAGATTTTAAAAAATTATTTTATTAAATATTAATATTTAATTTAAAAACTAATTATGTTGAAATATATAATAAATTTTTAAATTTAAATATTAATATTTCATATGATAAAATTTTAATTTTTAAATATAAATTAAAATTTTAATCATTTTAAAAAATTAAAACTAATATATACCAACTTCTTAAATTATAATATTTTAAAAATATTATAATTTAATTAATTAAAAAAAAAATCCCCCTGCTTCCTTCGATTCAAGCATACCATACGAATGCCGCACAAAAAATTAGTGAAAAACGTTGGAGATGGGGCCCAGCCTAGTTCAAACCGGTGACCACTTGGTCCGCGGTCGAGTGAGCTAATAACGCTTGGTGGTTATCACATTTATTATACAATGTTCAATGTTGTCCATGTTTGTCACACTTTGTACTTTTATAAATGTATGAAATACTTTATTTTATTTTTAGTTGTACAAGTATTTTTAATAAATTTTTTATTTAAAAAAATAGACAAAAATAAAATTTAAATAGTTAATGAATAGTGATTGTGCTTTTTTAACTTTTTATTGAACTTTTTTTTTTTTTATATATCCATAAAAATGTGACAAAGTAAAAATAGATTGAAGTAGTAAGTTTTTTCATAGACAATGAAATGAATATTGTACCTTAATTACTAGTAATGTGTTGAATTGGTTTAAACATATTAAATTGATGAGCATGTTTGGTTTAATTGAAACTTCATGTAAAATTAGAGTATGGGTTTTCCTATATATATTTAAATATTTATATATATTTATTATGTTGTGGTTATATCTCTCTTACGTTAAAATTTATACTCAAATGTAGACTTAAACATTAAAAGGATATTTGTTTTAGTGTTTTAAAAACAATTATTAATAATTAGTTTTAATAGTATGTTTGAATTGAAAGAAATGAAAAGGATGAAGGGGAGGAGAAGAGAAGATTTTTTTATCAATCAATTACAATATTAAAAAAATATTATAATTTGATTAATAAAAAAACTTTTCCCTCTCCTTCTCTCAACCCAAATATAGTATAAATAAATGATTCTTTTTTCAATAAAACATGTTAATCGGTTGAAACTTTTATAAAAGAGAGAAGTGAAGAGGAAAATGAAAATTCAAATCTTAATCATGTGAATGAAGAAACTCTTTTTTACAAATAATTTGACTAGTTACTCTATAAATTTCTCTCTCCACGTGAACTATTTAAATACTTTAATTTATAAATAAAAACAATTATCATTTATAAAATATATTAAATATCAACTAATAATTACATCTAAACATTTAATTCAAATGTCTAATGGGTTGTATCATGAGAAGGTAACTTCCATTCTGTGGGCTGCACGGTGGGAACATGGTGGAAATTGACCAAACACGTTGCATTCAACTTTCTCAACCTAATCCTTCATTAATTAACATTAATTAACTATTGTTTTCGAAGACCCGAATAGAAAACCTTTGTTACCAGTTCTAGAAAGACAAGACAATTAAACAAGAGATCCTTTCCATGAGAAATAGCATTTTTTGCCTCTAGTGTGGAAAATTAAAACCCACGTTTGGTGTGCCTGCCAAACACACCATACATCGCCATCAAAGGGGCTTTTTTTTTTTATTTTTATTTAGTCAATAATCAAAGATGGCTTTGAAAGCATCGTTTCCAACATTAACATCATTCAGCTAAAATTCTACTGAGTTTGGCACGTTGAGGTGGAAAATTAAATAGAACATGAAAAGAAAAATAAAAATACATTTTTTTAATATTTTTCTTATGTTTGACTTATTTACACGTGAATGGAAAAAACTAATAAAATTCATAATTCTAAAATAGTTGTTGGAATGATTAAAAACTTAAGAATTGATCCTTACAATCTTACAATTATGGATTTTACACTTGCATATTCAAGTTTTCTCTAAATTTTTAATAATTTATTTATACTATATATCCTTGCACTGATTTTCTTCTCTATAAAAAAAAAAAAAGGTCAAAGGATCAAAATCAAAATGATTTTCATTTTTAGAGAGTGAAGATACGATGCACTCAAAATTTGATTATGCATTTTAAAAGCCCAATTCATTTCAGGCCGAAAAAGGAGTTTCGTGCCATTTTGGGCTAAGACTAAACCCCAACAATTAGAGGCCAAAATTTGGGCCGAGCCGCAGCCCACTTACTCCAATTTTCCAGCCAACCATCCGACCAACGGTAATAACAGTTTCAAAACCAAAAAGGGAAAACTCCAACAAACCCTCTGCAAATTTGCACCTGAAATTACATCCCAAATTCCGCCTGAGACCCTTCACTTTCCGGCTAAGTGATGGCCGTGGGTTTTCTTCTCCGGCCATGGACCATCATCTTGTCGTGGTTCCTGTTCATCCCGTCTTCTCCGTTCGCATCCTCCGCGTCCGACTCAGACGCGCTGTTAAAGCTCAAGCAATCCTTCACCAACGCGAATGCTCTGGATTCTTGGAAACCCGGATCCGACCCTTGTAGCAAAGAGGGGAATTGGAAGGGTCTGGTTTGCAACAATGGCGTCGCCATGGGTCTTCGTCTCGAAGGAATGCATTTGTCGGGGGCGATCGATGTGGACGCCTTGCAGGAAATTAAGGGATTGAGAAGCATTAGTTTGATTAATAATTCTTTCTCCGGATCCATTCCGGAATTCAATCGATTGGGATCTTTAAGGGCTATGTTCTTATCGGGGAATAAGTTTTCCGGTAATATTGCGTCGGATTATTTTGTCAAAATGGGTGCTTTGAGGAAAGTCTGGCTCTCGGAAAACGAATTCACCGGTAACATTCCGGCGTCGTTGGGTCAGTTGTCTCGGCTTATAGAATTGCATCTCGAAAACAATCAATTTAGTGGGCGTATCCCTAATTTCAATAATCAAACCCTAGTTACTCTCAATTTGGCAAATAACAAACTTGAAGGGGAAATTCCTCCCAGTTTGTCAAGATTCGATGCAAATTCGTTTGTGGGAAATCCAGATCTTTGTGGAGAAACGTTGGGTGTAAAATGTGAAAAGAAAGGTGATAAATTTGGCATTATTGAGCTAGATTTACGCAGGAATTATTACAGAAAAATTATGGTTGCTGCAATTGTTACATTAGGGGTGATGCTTCTCATTGTGGTGATCATCTATGCACTTAGATGGAGGAAAAAGGAGAAGGAGAGTTTAGAGGTGTTTCGAAAAGATAGACAGATTTCGATGGAGTCGATTGAAGTGAAGGTTTCAGTGCCAAAGAAGAAACAGGAAGAAGAATTGAGCAAGAAGAGATCAGGGTCTAGTCGAAAAGGGTCTCATAATAAGGGAGGTGGTGGGATGGGAGAACTGGTAATGGTGAACACTGAGAAGGGTGTTTTTGGGTTGCCAGATTTGATGAAAGCGGCAGCTGAAGTGCTTGGAAATGGGGGGTTGGGATCTTCGTATAAGGCGATGATGGCTAATGGAGTAGCCGTTGCAGTGAAAAGGATGAGGGAAATGAATGCAGTGGGAAGAGAAGAATTTGATGCAGATCTTAAAAGGCTTGGCAAGCTAAAGCACCCTAATATCTTGACTCCTTTAGCTTACCATTTCCGCAGAGATGAGAAGTTGTTTGTCTTTGAGTACCTTCCCAAAGGCAGTTTGCTCTATCTATTGCATGGTATGAATATTTCTTTCCATGAAATCAGTGAATTTATTTGGTAGGTAGCCGATAGCTTATAGTGGTTATTAATTGAAGAAACTATTGTTTCCCAAGATGTTAATTAACTTATTACTATTTGATTACATGTTCATGTAGGTGATCGTGGACCATCACATTCTGAATTAGATTGGCCTGCCAGACTAAAGATCATAAAGGGAATTGCCAAAGGATTGGACTATCTTTATACTGAACTTGCTTCTCTAGATGTTCCCCATGGAAATCTCAAATCAAGCAATGTTCTCTTTGGGTCTGACAATGAGCCACTACTATCTGAGTATGGATTTTGCCCTTTCATGAACCCTGATGCACAAGTCTTGTTTGCTTACAAGACCCCAGAAGCTGTCCAAACTGGCAAAGTGACCCCAAAAAGTGATGTGTACTGTCTAGGAATTGTCATTCTTGAGATCATAACAGGAAAATTCCCTAGTCAATATCTCAACAATGCTACAGGTGGGACTGATGTGGTTCAATGGGTTGAATCAGCTATCTCTGAAGGGACACAGGCTGAACTATTTGATCCTGAGATTGCAAGCTCTGGAATTTCCAGTGGCATGGAGGAGCTTCTCCAAATAGGTGCAGCTTGTTGCCAGAGTAATCCCGAGCAGCGGTTAGACATGAAAGAAGCCATTAAAAGGATAGAAGGGATAAAGATGGAGTGAGGTAGTTCACCGTCTTCCAGCTAGTTGGGGCAAGCGATTTAATTTCCTGCAGATCCTGTGAAGAAAACTTATCAATCTCTGAACCAACTATATTTATCTGGATTAATTGGGATACAGAAAGAATGAGCTGAAGTGATTTTAATTTGCTGTACGGTGTGCGGATCTTAGGTAAAAGAAAAAGGAAAGATAAAAAGGATGAAGAATACCATACATTTGTTCATTTGTTGTATAATGTAAATTAGTACATTTTATTCTCTTTTAATCAACTTGTGAATTACTTTTTCTTCTGCTTCTGTAAATTATAATCCTTAGTTCTACTTAATATATAACTCAATGCACTTTGGATTAATTCTTCACAAATCGTTCAATTTTGCCCTGCCCCACATCCCATTTTAGGTTCAATCCGTCCAAAATCTGGCAGTTTCATTTTAGAAAAGAATATAACTTAAGGAACTTGATTCATGTATCTAGAGATGCAACAATAAAGATTTGAATTTGAGATGTCTTAAAGGTCCCACGTTAATAGAGACATGATTATGTAAGAAAGCATGATTTTTGGGATATCATTTCATATACTAGCTAAAACCATCCAAGTTATCAACTGCATTGCCTGATTAATTAAAGACTCCAGCTCCTGAATCCGGATGGGACATTTCAGAACCCAATAATTCCAACTCATTTACAGACTATATTACACAACCCTTCTCCATCTCACTTACCTAAAAACAGCTGGAGATTTAACTT
This sequence comes from Rubroshorea leprosula, assembly GCA_020521535.1. Taxonomy (NCBI): domain Eukaryota; kingdom Viridiplantae; phylum Streptophyta; class Magnoliopsida; order Malvales; family Dipterocarpaceae; genus Rubroshorea; species Rubroshorea leprosula. The sequence continues at coordinate 782,910 of BPVZ01000031.1, forward strand.
CCTTATAAAAAAAAGAGAGGCCCAAATTTACAGTCTCCAAAGTTCTAACCTGCCACAAACGGCAATAACCAACCTTCGCACTGCAATTCCCAGAAACAAAATTAATTAAACACCATCTTACCAAAGTCCCATAAACTTGCACTTTGAACCAGGACACACTAATTCTGTCTTCTTCCTCACCACTAAAAATCTTAAATTAAAATCCAAAACCCTAAGTACTAAATGAGAAATGATTCAGTGGTTGAAAAAGTAAAGGTGGCAAGTAGGCCGAATTTTTTAACCATCGATCATGGTGCAGGTCTCGGATGCCCCCACAACATTAACGACCGAGGTTTATTCATCCTGTTTTGGCCTTTACTTCTCCGGCCGCTGAATCATTTCTATAACAAAATTAACCCATTTAAAAAGAATTAAAGTTGAGATTCTCAACATCTTCTTTAAGCAAAGGCAAAAAGGTACATATAGCAAAAAGCCAAAAACTCTGAGTTTTCTCTAATTTTCTAAACCATGCCACTCGTGCAATGCTAATTTTAAATCCCTTCCTCTGTCTAGATTATTGCAGAAACAATACATTTTGTATGCGTCCACCCCATACAAGATTCCTTAAAGATCTCTCCATTTTTGTAAATTTTTTTTTTAAAAAAACCATACACCTCTACATCTTGTGTTAAATAATGGTTTTGTTGTGTCTCTTTTTTCTTTTTTTACAAGAATAGTTGTTAGGAAGTTAATTAATTAATTGTTAACAACTGAAGATTTTATCGTCAGATTGGATGAACATTTCACCCCTCATTTGAGGCGCGAAACCAACAGACCGATTTGGTGGAGTTCTTGTTGTTGTTGTGTCTCTCTGATCTGCTCAGTATTTGTGTAAATATCTGATGATGATCTGCGTGCAAGCATCCATGCATGCAGGCACATGAATGTCAGCCTAATTAACTTCACACTGCTATAAGTTGACTTCAAATTTGCTCTTTAATAGTTTTAAAAAAAAAAATTTTGTGCAGTTGGCATTATATATATTAAATTACACAATTTAAACTATTAAAAGTAAGTTAGGCTTCTTGATATGGTTACCTCCTATTTAATTGTTTGTATCTTGTAATTTAATGCACTTTAAATTAACTATAAAATAAAAAATTTTAATAGTTTTCACTCAATTTTTTACATGCAACTTTAGGTAATACTTTATATAATATATATAAATATCAATTTAAATAGGTTATTGACTAAACGAAGCTAATCAACAAGAATTATGTTAGAACGTTAGTCGAATGATTAAATGAAGATGGTAACGTGTTAATTAACTTGTAAAAAAACAAGTTATAACTTATATATATATATATATATATATATATAAAAGATAATTATACATTACAATTACATAAAGGGTAAAATAGCCAATGACCTAAATAACTTATTTGTTATCTCCTTCTATTGAATGTAAAGAATCATAAATTTGAATCGTATAACATACATGTAAGTGAGCTGAAATAAAGAATTATAAAAAATAATTGTATCTCATTATTAAAAAAAAAAAAAGTAAAACAATAATGCTACTTTTCAGGTTCAAAGGCAAGACCTAGGTAAACCTTGACCAATAGTGGGCCACAAACGTGGTTGACAAGTAATAGCTTTTTGAGATAGAGGAAGTGGAAATTAGGTATGTGTAAGGACGAGGCAGCAAAGGTAAACGGAAAAATATGCTGATAGTTTGATGATGAGTTATTTGAGAGAGAAGAAGGGGTGGCATCATCGGCAGACCAAGCTGTTGCTTGGCTGGGCTACAACCAAGAGCATCTGGATTTTGTTTAACGCCTGAAAATTAATTTTACAAAACGTCAACTTTACTTTTTGTATTAGAATTATAAGAGTGTCTTATTTTACCATTTGAATTATATTAGATTACAAAATAAAAATTATTAAATATATGAAAAGGACAACTTTAAATGACAAAGAAATCACTATTGTATAATAATTTAAATTATTCAATTTTGATTGCACAATAATATTTTTTTATTGTAAAATGTCCAAATGATGTTACTTTGGGTTAGTTTTTGTTGCAATAATATTATTTAATTTGGTAGTCAAGGAAAGTTAAGGTTTTAGCTAACAATATCTTTGAAGTTTGAATTATTGATTATGGAATGAAGATGGTAGTAATCCAAGAAATTGTGGTTTAGTTGATAAGGGAATTTGTTTCTTACCTTGTTAATCTATGTTTGATTTTTTTAAAAGACTAATGAAGATGTAATTTCTCATGAATTCTTTAGTTTTGACATTGATGGCTTGTCTTTGACTAAATAAAAGAGGAATTAGTTTTAAGATATGCACAAATTAATTAAGGGATACCTTGGTTGCTAAAAGAAAAAATGAAGATGGAAGTGCCATATGCATTCCGCAAGCTGCTGAGGGCACACACTTTATTTTTTAGAAGAAAAATGCAGTTAGGTTAATTATAGTTTAAATGTAACGGGAAAAGAAGTAGGGATGGCCATTAGGCATGGGTAGCCCTATCACTGCATACTTTACTCATTTAAGTAAATATTATACTTGAATTTTGAGAAATTAGATAAGTAGTGGGTATAAAAAGTGAATATTCATAAGTTTCCAATCAAATAACAAGTATATGATATTTAGATTTTAAGGTTGATTTTTTTTTTTTTTTGTTTGGACCACCTGGTATCCAGGAGTTCATTGGGCCACTGACTAATTAAGATTCGAGTTGGGCAAAACTCTTTCTCATGAGTTTTAACGGAATTGCATTCTCAAAATTTAAAACCAAAATCTCTGACTAAGTTGAAAAAATCTCTTATTAACTTATCCACCGCTTGTGGGTTAGATTTTAAGGTTGATTATAAGCGACTCCAACTAATTTGCTTGTTATAGTTCTTGTTATTTTCATGATTGTGCTTTTGACAATTTTTCAACAGTTCGAGGTGTTGGATTTTTTATTCAAATTTTATGAAAAAATAATAAAAGGAGGGGTTAATGAAACTAATTTTTAGTTTTTTATTATTATTTTAAATTATATTTAAGTTGGATTGTAGTAAATAATATTTCTTATTAAATTTTCACTAGTTTTGTTTAAGTTAAACAATATTTAATTAGATTTTAAGTTGGATGTTTCATTGTATTTTTATTTGTATAGAAATTCAAAATAAAATTTATTCAACAACTACATAAATATACTTCCCAAGTTATCCAATATCCTTTAGATTAGGTACTAAGTATAAAGGTTTGAATAATTGAATAAGTACTAAGTCTTAAAAATTATACTTAAAAATTTTCAATCAACCATCAAATATAATTTATATCCTATATGTGCACAAAATTTCTCACCCCTAGACCCAAGAAAAAAAAAAGAAAAAGATTTGAACCTTTTTTTTTGGCATATATAAACAATTAATTACTTAATATTTTTAAATTAACAATTACTAATTCAGGGAAACATTTGATAAGTTTAAATTTAAAGAGCTCTCTTAAGTGCATGTATGGTCTAATTATCCAAACACTTTTGGTGGACTTGGACCCACCTAAACCTATAGGAGAAAGGCCGAGCTTAGCTTAGAACTAATCACTATAAATAATGATAAGTAATCAAGATGAATTTTATGGGATTAAAATTTGATACTAATAATATGGCTTAATTTAATTTTTAGTCTATTAACTATCACCTTGATTTCATTTTAGTCTAGAAACTATGTTTTATTTCTAAGTGATCTATTAACTTTCAGATTCATTTCAATTTCGTCTACTTGGTAAAAGATAACGGAAAACCTCCTATTCTGTTAGAGAACAGTTAGTCCTTTGACTATATTTTTGTTAATCTTTTAATCTTTAAATTTATATTTGTTATAAAAATAGCCTTTTTACTTAAAATTATTATTTATAGGTTCTGATACTAGATTTTTATACGGGTTTTCCTATTTCTTTAATTTGGTATCAGAGCCTGAAAGTAAATAGACCACTTAGAAATAATAATTTTAAGTATAAAAATCTGGTATCAGAGTTTAAAAATAATAATTTTAAGTATAAAAGCTATTTTTATAACAAATATAAATTTGAGGACTAAAAGATAAAAAAAATATAGTTAGAAGATTAATTGTTCTCTAACAGAATAGAAAGTTTTCCGTTATCTTTGACCAAGTAGACAAAATTGAAATGAATCTGAAAGTTAATAGACCACTTAGAAATAAAATATAGTTTCTAGACTAAAATGAAATCAAGGTGATAGTTAATAGACTAAAAATTGAATTAAGCCCTAATAATATGATATGAATTAAATTACTTAAAATATAAAAAAATAAATTTTATATTATTTAATAATTTATTTTTTATTTTATTAAAAATTATAATATTATATAAAGTATTCATCAACTTACTTAATAAAATGACATATATTACATTATTATTATTATTTTTTAAATATTTAATTATAGAGTCGGTTCAAACCATTGCCTTTTGAAGAGAGGGATATGAATTTTATAACAGTCATTCAAGTCACTTGACTGACAGACCAGATTCAACATATATTACCTTATTAATTTAAATTTTGGAGAAAAATTTAGTCCTCTCACCATCCCCACTCAATCACTATGATTAACTGACCAATCAACTTTCCAAAAGCATTCTACGTGTGTGGCGTAACGATCATTTGTTGCCCTTTGGAGCAGGCCGTGGTTTACATTTCATGTTTCGGGTTTAATACCCTCCTTACACATTAATATTTCTAACACACTAACAACTTTAATCATTGTCCTTTTCAAAAAAAAAAATCAACTTTCCAAAAAGCGGACAAAAAAAGGTTAATTCCAATTTCATCCTTAAACTTTGACTTTTAAACATTTTTGTCCCTAATTTATTTTTTTATACTTTTTTATCCCTAAAGATGAAAAATGCATATTTTTAATATTTTCGTCAATTAGTCAATTAAATTTGTAAATATATACACAATGTAAATATAATATAAGTTGAGAGATTAGAATATATTTAAATAAATTTAATGGATTAATTGACGGAAGGATTAAAAAAATATAAAAATAATTTAAAAATAAAAAATATTTAAAATTAAAAATTTAAGAATTAAAATGAGGATTCAACCAAATAAAAAATAGCCGCAACCTCACCGGAAAATATCTATCGTCGACAGCCGTGACAGTAATCACAGTCAACAATTTAGTCAGATTAAAAAGTCAAGAATGCCCCTTTCATATCGTCTCTACCGCAACAATCAATTTTAAAATATTTTTACGGCCAAAATCGTCAACTCGAAATTGAAATGATAAAAAAATATTTTAATTAGTTAAATTCAAGATAATTTAATAATATGTTCCAAGCAATAGTAGGAATTTTAAGTTAAAATTGTTCATCTTTCACAAGTGCACGTGTTTGAATCTCATGAATTTTTTTTAAATTAATATATGTAAATAATTTTAATTTGTTTAAATAAAAAAACTAAGTTCAAGATAATTTATTCAATTTATGTCCGGTTAGAAATTAATAAATTTTATAATAAAATATTGTTAAATTTTTATTGAATTGTTATTTGTTTTTATATTTAATTAAAAATTAATATAAAAAATTAATAAAATAATTATTAAGCGTGTTTTATATAAGAAAGTTAAAGAAATTTTTTTAAAAAAAGTATAAAAGGAAAATTTTATTAATTAGACATTATATCAAAAAATAAAAATAAAAATTTTATTTTTAATTTTTGGTAATATTAAGATAAAAAAATATAAATAATCTTATAAAAAAAAGGTTAATGAGAAACTTACATTTTCAACTAAACACATCTTAAAAAATTAAAAATAAAGATGTTATAGTATTTTAAACGTTAAAATTTTATACATAATTATTTAATTACTCTTTAATTTTTTTATGTATTAATTTATTAAACAATTAAACATTATAATTTTCTTTTTATAATTTCTGATATTTTAATTCGTACTATTCCCCGAGTGGTTTGCGCGGTCGATGACTACGCGGGAGAGTTGCTGTGAGTAGACGATTGACAGAAGTGGAGGTTTCTTGGCAACTGACGCGGTGAGGTTAAAAGGGCGTAAAGAGCGTGTTTGGCAAAAGCTTGACTTGAAAGTTGAATCTAAAATTGTAAATCTTGATTAAAAGGGTGATGTTGAAATAAGTGGGTTTAAGTCTTTGAAATGTAATAAACTAAATACATATATTTGATTTAAAATTTAATTTCACCTTTTTTTTTCTCTTTTGAACGAATTTATATTTGGGGAGGGAAGATTCGAATCAACTCTTAAACTAAATGACGCACTTTATAATCCAAGTTATACTCGTGTGATCATGAGATTGGTATTAGTTTCACCATATTTTAGTCTAATTAAATAGTACAATTGAAATTAAAGGACCCTAGTTCAATTACACTTCTTAAAACTTGTGGTTTTTTTTTTTCAATATTAACAGTGTGATTTGAATCTTACACTTCTAAGTTATAGTATAAAAAATCATTTTATAAGGATAAAGTGACTAATGAGCCACAATGATGTTCTCTTATTAAGTGTTGATTTATTTAATAAAAAAACTAAAAATTAAAATATATTGATACTTTATATATTGAGATTTTTTTGCAAAAGTATTAAAAAACTATGCCCATACTTTGACATACTTTTATTTAAGGGTACCTGACCTTGTAACCCATGTTACATTCAAATTATAAACTAAAAAATATAAGTAAGGGGATAAATAAACGAAAATGGGCGTAAACAAAACCAAAATATAAAGGGTTTGTCACATGTAAGGAAACCTATTACATAGTATAAATTACATTAAATTATAAAATATTAATAATTAAATAAGAAAAGATCCAAATATTAAAAAGTTAATTATTATTTAATAATAATTATTATATAATTTAATACAATTTAAACTATAAAGTACTTTTATATTTAATGCAAAACTTATCCTTTTGTTTATTTAACTTGCACATGAAAAATAAAACTTGCAACATTAACCGTGCTAGAAGTGCACCATGACCATGCCCTTTTGTCAAGAATTTAAACTGCAGCAATAGTATCAGTGTAACCATCACAACTCATCCAATTTCCACAGTTCAAAAAAAAAAAAAAAAAAAAAAAAAAAGGAAGAAAGAAAGAAAGAACGAAAGAAAGAAAAATTTGCACATGAAAAAGACCAATCTCTTTGAATTTCACGTTCGGACAAAAATATCCATCAGCTTCCTTGTTAGACCACGCATCCACACTATATCTTCCCCCTTCAGTTTCTCACTTCCCAAGCCACAAGTTTCCTAATTTCGCTGATCCACCTTCAGCCACCCGTACCACCACCACGACGACCCCCACCCCCGCCGCTGCGACCATCACCGCCGCACCCGAATCTAAAGTCACCACCTTTCCAGGTTCTATACCATAAAAATTCGAACTTTACTTTTTTTCAATACCCTAGGTCACTAAGGAAAAAGCAGGAAAATCCCATTTCTCTTTTTGGATTTTTTTGGCTTACTCTCCAGAGATTGAGAGAGAAAGATTTGAGATTTTTAGCTTTTGGGGGGATCAGAAAGTGATTGCCGGATTATTGGGTTTTAGCGGAGGGTAGTGATGGAGCTGCCGGAGAGTAACAGTACCGGTGATGACAAGAGTGTGGGATTTGAGGCCGCTAAGAAGATTATCCTGCGGTGGGACTCTACGGCGTCGGAGGATGCCAAGGAGAAGATGATCTTCGAATCAGATCGGCAGGAGGCCGATCTTTACCTGCAAGCCGTCGATGAAATCCAACGGTCCTTGTCCAACGCATCTCTCTCCGACGATCGGTCCAAGGCGACCACCATCCAGATCGCCATGGCTCGCCTCGAGGATGAGTTCCGGAACATCCTCATCACCAACACCGCCGCTCTCGAGAGCGAATCACTCACCGATCCTACCTCCTCTTCCTCGGTGCACTCTCACTTGAGTTCCAGAAGTTCGAATTTTGAACCGGAGGAGGAGTTCATCCTAAACACCGAGAAGCTTCTAGAACTCGAACACTGCGAGTCGGCCGATAGTTCCAGGGGCAGATCCACCAGTAGCATTCGCGAGATGGATCTGATGCCGCCGGAAGCGATTTGCGATTTGCACGCCATAGCTATGCGGATGATTTCCGCCGGCTACTTGCGGGAGTGTGTTCAGGTGTACGGCAGCGTGAGGAAATCGGCCGTTGACTCTAGCTTCCGCAAGCTAGGGATTGAGAAGCTGAGCATCGGGGACATCCAGCGGCTAGCGTGGGAGGCTCTAGAGGGCAAGATTCGGCGCTGGATTCGCGCCGCCAGGGTCTGTGTCCGGATTCTGTTTCCCAGCGAGAAGAGACTCTGCGAGCAAATCTTTGTTGGCGTCGGAACGAGTATTGACGATGACTGTTTCATGGAAACAGTCAAAGGTCCGGCAGTCCAGTTGTTTAACTTCGCCGAGGCAATAAGCATCTCCCGGAGGTTGCCAGAAAAACTCTTCAAGATTTTGGATGTACATGACGCTTTGATGGATTTACAACCGGACATCGAGGTTGTTTTCGACTCGAAATCATCCGATTCAATCCGGGTACAGGCTGCCGAGATTCTTTCCCGATTGGCCGAGGCTGTCAGAGGGACATTGACGGAATTTGAAAACGCCGTTCTCAGAGAGCCGTCCGGTCCTGTTCCGGTCGGAACAATTCACCCTTTAACAAGGTATGTCATGAACTACATCGGTTTGATATCTGACTACAAGCAGACTTTGATTGAGCTCATAATGTCCAAACCCTCAACCGGGTCAAGATATTCCGGCGACCCCACGACGCCGGATATGGACTTTGCAGAATTGGAAGGGAAAACCCCATTAGCCCTTCATTTGATTTGGATTATTGTGATCTTGGAATTCAATTTAGAACGAAAGTCTAAGCAATACAGAGATGCATCTTTAGGACATTTGTTTATCATGAACAATATACGTTACATAGTTCAGAAGATTAAGGGGTCGCCGGAGTTGAGGGAAATGATAGGAGATGATTATCTGAGGAAGCTGACAGGGAAAGTCCGGCATGCAGCAACTAATTACCAGAGGGCAACTTGGGTGACTGTGTTGTATTGTTTAAGAGATGAAGGATTACATGTCAGTGGGAGTTTTTCTTCTGGGGTGTCCAAGAGTGCATTGAGAGAAAGGTTTAAGACCTTCAATGCTATGTTTGAAGAAGTGCATAGGACTCAAGCTTCATGGATAGTCCCGGATACTCAGCTTCGGGAGGAGTTAAGGATATCCATATCAGAGAAGTTGATCCCTGCATACAGGTCGTTTCTAGGCCGGTTTAGGAGCCATATAGAGAGTGGAAGGCATCCGGAAAATTACATCAAGTACACAGTGGAAGATTTGGAGACTGCCGTATTGGATTTCTTTGAGGGGTGCGTTGTATCTCAGCACTTGAGGAGGAGATCTCAGTGAAAGGAATGAAGAATTGAGTTGATAGCCAAAATTAGAAGACTAGAAGCCATTCTTCCAATTTTTTATACGATGTTTGGGCAATGCCAGTGCTGGTAAATCCGAGCTTGCCCTGAGCTCTTTCCATTATCATCTACTTCTACAGTATCTATCATGTCCAGGTCCCCATAGCCTGAATGCTTTCTGCACTGTAAGCATTGTGTCTGTTTGTTGTACCACATTCTGGCTTTTGCTCCATTTGTTCATATGGTTATTGCTGTATTTTGTTTGTTGTGACCGCTATTGTTAATTATTCTATGAAGAAGCAATTAGTTTTTCTTGCTAATTTCATTCTTAAGTGCATGAAAGCTTCCATATGTTGATCCATCAGTCTGGATGTTAGTCACTTATAGAAGTAGTTTTTTACTCGTTTTAAGGTTTGAATGTCTTAAGGTTTGAACGTGAATCACAAGACAGTCTAATTTGAAATTTTAATTTTAATTTTTTTTTTAAAATGACTTCACAATTGACTCTCACAATTATTGATGCTACCAAACCTTAAAACCTATGATGATGCAATTCATAGCCTTTACTTTCAATTGGTCAACAGGAAAAAGGAATTCTGTATAACCACACAGATCATATTATATTGAATGTGGAAAATGACGGTACAGGGGTGGTGATTGACTCCACTCTAGAAGTAATTGTTGAACAAATTTAATCACTAAATAAACAAAAAGACAAAAATACAACAACAGGATTAAGAAGAAAAAAAATAATGAAAAAGAGAGAATGAGAGCTCAGCTATGGACTTTTTGTAGTAATGATTAACACCCAGACATTTCATCTTGATTCTAAGAGCAATTGGAGGATTGAAATAGCAATAAAAAGACAGAGATCTAGTGATTACTAAGCACCGGAGTAGGTTCAGTAACAGAATTTGGTTTTTAGTCACTCTGTTTTGTCTTCTTCCGAATCACCAGTTGATATTCCATGGTTGCTCTTACTTAGTCTAGCTTCTGTTGCATCTCGAACATCTTTGGAAGGTAACGGGGATGGCTTGATGAGTGTAAGAGTAGTATGATCCTTGTCAAATTCTTCATTTGATTCTCCGGAAAATGCATACCTATCAAGATTAGAAGGAATCAATCAATTAAAATAGTGTTCAACAACTTTAGAAGATATTAAGGCTAAAAAGCAACATCTATCATTTCAAAAAAGATATTTAAAATTAGGTATGGCAAAATTTTCTATCCCTGGGATAATTGCTTTGAATTTTTTTAAGGATAAGGATGGACCATACTGTCGGAAAAGGTCAAGCTTTTCTTATGTCAATTACCTCGTTGAACTCTGAGAGGGTGCCCAAAGAGTACAGATGATGCATAGAAGAGAGAAAGATAAGACTTGCCAGAGGGCTGGGATGATCCAGGCATTCTGCCAGTGCTCATTATAGACATCCTTTGACTTAAAGTAGAGCTGCAGGTATAGAATTACAAAAATTTTTAAGTATTTGCATAATGAAAACAAAAATAAAGAAGCATAATAAAAAGAAAAAATCAGAAAAATAAATTTCAATAATAATAATAATACACTTATTGAGCTAAGAATTCTATAATATTAATATTATTAAATTGGACTAAAAAACATTAATATTATATTTTATGTATCATCTTGGCATGGACTGGCTACTACCCACTTTAAAGTGTCATAAATGCCTGTTTTTTCTTGTCTTTCCTTGGCCCAGGATTAAGTTGTAAGAATACCCAGAAAAGCTTTAACTGGTGCCCCTAAAAAGCTGCAGTTTCTATTATTTCATTCTTATCTTTCTAGTTTTGAGATTTCAGGCATTTAGCTTACAGCTTGAAGTTGGGCAAAAAATGAAAAAACTGGCATACTTCTCATCTTGTTCTTTCAAGGTATGCATTTCCACTATTTACATAAAAACTAAACAGAAAACATCAGCATAATAATCCTCAATTACCTCATAGCATATCCAACCCACAGATACAATAACCGCAACTGCCAAAGCATTTGTGAACTTCCTGTATATATCCAGCTTTACCAGCATCCTTCTAGCCTGCCCCATACATCAGTGAGGAAAAGCTCCAATTCAGAAAGCATTGAAAGATACAAATAGACACAAAAAGTTGATGTTACATAATGAAGAGGAACTTTAAGCTTAAGCTGACCCACACAAACCCCATGGAAACAGATAAAACTAGAAGGGAAGAGGTATTTTCCTGATCTTTGAAGGGGATAAACCCAGTGCATAATCAAAAGCATGCAGAAGACCACACATCAAATAGAAAATATTTGCAAGTAACTATGGTTAAGATTAGTATCTTCATCACTCATTCTAGAAAACTTTTACCATTAGTTGTAGAAATTTACAAGAATAAACAAATGAAGGCACCTTAATTTTCCGCATTAGAAGCCCATCAGAAACCAGGAATATGCGTTTTTGTTTTGCAATCATATTAGAAAAATTCAGTGAACCTAAGTATTTAGTTCGTCTAAGTAGAACCTGTAATTATCTTAGTACAAGTTTAGTTCATAGTAGATAAATATCACAAAGCTTACAAAAATCTCCTCTTTCTTGGTATATGACTCATCAAATTTCCTATCTCTATGAGGTGGCTAGTGTCTAAGCTGAAATATAACCTATTTGACTTCCCCACATTCCTCTTTTAAGGAAAAAATGAGGCCTAATGTAAGACTGTCTTATGCATTTCCTTTTCAGTCATATAAGTAACATAGAAGGGCCATGACTTCTTTACCATGAACCAGAGAATTCATTGTTAACCATCAGGTGACAAACAAAACTAAATATCTGATGAACAAGACAAAAAAAGTACCTGAAGTTTATTTAAAGTAGCAGAAAGGGAAGTAAATATCCACAGAATGAAGAAAGCATCCAAGATTCCCACAGGCAGAACCAAAAACAACCTTGCCTTTCCAGAAAGATCACTAACTGCACCAACATTTTCCACCAACTCAACAACTTCGGATGCTGAAAAGAAGGTCACTCCAAGCATGACAACCTTTGATGTAAGACCACCTAGAGTAGGTCTGACAACACCATAGCCCATAGAAACCATTAGAATAATGATGCGTGCAACTGTGCGCTTAACTGTACCAAAAGTGACTGCCCATATGGTGATCCCAGTTGGCCTGATTCCAGTCTCATTGAATTTGGCATACTCAAAATACCAAAGAGCCATTTCAAACATGCTGAGTGTTATCACTACTGTTATGCAGTTCTGCAAAGGAAAAACTTCTCTCCAAAATCTTGCATACTGAGAGAACCAGAAGATCCCAAGGATCACAAAAGCAAGTGACATAAGCCCATAGAAATTCATCAGTGGTGCCATTCTACCAGGTAGATACCCAGTAGGATTTTTCCATACAGTTTTTCCCTCCACAATCAAGTCTTTAAGATTCAAATCACAGTGAATGAAATACAAGTTGTACATCCCAGTTTTAGTAATAGGTAAAGACTTTGATGGCAATGTTGCAACCAACTCATCTTGATTAAATGAGACATGAAAAACCTGAGGCCAGCTGGGATCATTTATGGAAGGCCTGTGAATAACTTCTCCTTGCAAACACACACCCAGTTTGGCAAGATCAGCAGTACAGCATACAGCTCTTTGACCCCCATAAGCTGAACCCCCAATTGTCTCTCTGTCTTCCACCTCAAAAACAATGGCATGAATAGGCCCCGAGCTAAAGTTGGAAGACTCTTCAGTTCTCCGGAATGAAATCTTTTCAAAACTGGTTTGGGAGTACCATAACAGACCAGGAAATGAGAAGAAAACAAAAGGAGGAAATCATTCCAAATTTCAATTGTTCCCCATTAAAGACTAAAATTAGAAAGAGAAATGTGAATAAAATCATACTTCCAATCATATCAGATCCTAACAAGTTTCCAAATTTCGCAAAATTTCAACAAAAACTTACTATCCCAACTACAAAATCAAGAGATCTCATCACTACATTGCCGAATTATAGAAAAAAATCAAGAAGAATTACCGGATGTAAGACTCCCCATTAGCAGAGACGTCGCTTTCTTTGCTATTACCAGTCAGGGAGGAGTAAATTCCTTCGCTTCCACCGTGAACAACGAATGCATTGCCTTTGCTCACGAACGTCTCCGCGTTGTACTGGTGAACTGAAGCTTCACCGACAAACGCAAAACAGACACATAGAAGCAGTAGACGAAATGGCGATTCTTTGAGCTTAAGCATTGCAATTAGTATGATAATCGCCGGAGAAAACAACCGGAGAATTCCGACGGAAGAAAGTTCTAGAAAATGAGATAGGGGAGTGTTTGGATCTGCTGATGCAGTGAGGGAGGGAGCGTGAGGAAGAGTACACTTCTTCAAATGCAAGACACACAGTAAAGACCAAGGAGAGGGTTGGGTAAACTGGTAAGCGGCTTGTTCTAGCTTAAGCAAGTTCTCGAGTTTGGGTCCTTGTGGATGCATCAGCCCCCGCTGGGAGACTCATCCACCATTT
>BPVZ01000031.1:799958-815876 GCA_020521535.1 Rubroshorea leprosula
CCCGACGTGCCTCCTGCGCCCAGATCCCGCGCAATCATCACTCCTGCACCTGCTCTGCACCGAATCTGCATCAATCTCCAGCTCTGCACTGCGCCAGCCTTCCTCTGCACCAAATCCCCTTGCCGCCTGCTGCGCCGAACCAACGTTGCTTGCATGCCTGCACTCTGTACCAGCATCATGACCCTGCACCGAGCCCTGCTGCACCCCTGCTGCTCTGCCTCTGCACGCTACAGCAGCTCTAGACAAATTAACATTAATATTGATTGACAGAGCAAGGCTTTTTTATTATTTTTATCTTTATTTTTATCTTTATTTCGGGTATATATATAGAGAAAAATCAGATTGAAAGGGGGTTGGTTAGTTTTTGAAGTTTGATAGAGAGGAGAGGTCGGTATTGATTTTGGGGGGGGTTGATTTCGGGTCTGTTGCTGGGAGATTGGTTGTGGTTGATCTGGGGGGTTCTCTTTTGGTGGCGGGTTTCTCTTTTGGAGGGTTTTTCTTTTCGGAGAAGTTCTCTTGGTTGTTCTCTTTCCAGTCTGAGTTTGGGGTGTCGCTTGAGGACAGCGGGACGATCACTGAGCTGAGCAAGATTCTGCATTTTTTTGGGTTTTCATCTTAGGTATTTTCCTGCAACAGAGGAGTCTTTTTGGGGAGGCAGTGAGGGGGAATGATCTAGGCTTGATCTCGTGGGTGGGATCCGCCAGATCGGACTCCGATCTGTTACCCAGAAAGCTCCGCCGTGTTTGTTTCTTTTGTCCTCCTGTTTCCGTGACATGCTTTTGTGATGTTTACGTTTGTATATGTTTACTGAAAATCAATGAAAGATAAAAAAAATGTTCAGTTTATTTTGTGTGATGATTGTATTTCCCTTTCTTTCTTTCTGTTAATGAATGTTTCATTTTATTTTGTTTTTATTTGGAATGAATGTGTTCTTCTTTAAAACAAAAAAAGGGAGTAGAAAGGAGATGAACCAGACTTGTTCTGTTTGGTGTTTGATCTGTTTTGCCTATTATAGGTTGATGGGTTGTGTTTTTGTGGGTCGGGTCAACCCGATCCAATCTAACAAAAAAAACAAAAAAAAAACTAAAAAAGGGTTAAATAGTAAAAAAAATTAATAATATAAAATTGTTGATTAATTAAAAGAGTTAGTTTAATTTATGATTAATGAAGTTAATTAATTTTAATTAAAATAAATTAATCATATTTATTGAGTTTGATTTGAGATGATTAGATTTATTTAGTTATCTCAATTAATGATCAGTAAATATGATTAATTAATTTTAATTAATTTTAATTAATGTTAAGTTAATTATTTAATTAGATTAATTATTTTGATTAATTAATTTTAATTTTCAATTAACTTTAATGTTGGTCAAAGTCAAAGCTGTCTTTTATTTTATTTCAAATCTTACCCAACGCTTTTGTAATTAAGCAATCTAGTCCATGGGTCAACTCTTTTTCCAATCAATCCTCTATGTTTGTGAATTTAATCAAGTTAGTCCCTTAACTTCTTGTTTATGTTATTGTGCATGCATGTCTTTGATTTCGTCCACTTTAGTCCAAAATTTTAAAAATGTTTCAATTTGGTCTATCCCTTTTTCAGGCTTACCTATTAAGACTCAAACATAAACATGACGATTAAGTTGAATCAAAACCCCAATGTTAAAGTATGCAACCGTGTGTTAAACGGAGGATTGTGAGGTGCGCGTATGCCCTTCCTCACTCCTAACCGAACCCCCGAACCCCGATTTCTGCGCAGACATGTTTTAGGTGACTTGTCCCACCTTATAATTTGGACGAGTGGCGACTCCCTTTTTCTTATATATTTTCACACTTGATTTTTTCAATTCATTTTGAAAAAAATCTTAAGTGGTCGTCAACATAAACATGATGAATCAATTGAATCAAAACCCCCAATGTTAAAGTATGCAACCGTGTTTAAACGGAGGATTGTGAGGTGCGCGTATGCCCTTCCTCACTCCTAATCGAACCCCCGAATCTTGATCTCTGCGCAGACTTATTTTTGGTGACTTGTCCCACCTTATAATTTGGACGAGTGGCGACTCCCTCATTTTTATATTTTTCACACTTGATTTTTCAATTTATTTTGAAAAAAAAAATCTTAAGTGGTCGTCAACAACATGGGAAACAGAAATTTTTTTTTTTTGGATATTCACGTTATTGATTTCTCCAATAAAATTAATTTGAAAAAAAAGGTGGATTTATTTAAAGGAGTTTGATTATATGACTACATGAGAGCATGATTGGATGCGGTTGAGTAAATCATAATGAGACACGTGGGTGCTTTTGAATTTTTGATCTTTTGATTTAGAGGAATGGGTTGACTTCTAGAACTTTTTGCTTGGGGTTAAAACTTCAAGAACTTCTTTTCACTACTTAGTTTTCTCTTTATCAAATGTCATAAGGTCGAAATTGCCTAATTTTAGTGTCATTTTAGATTAGGTATAACGCTAAAATTAGCCTGAATTACCAATTAATCTAAATAATTTAGTGATACATATATTTTAAAGTAAAAAGTCAGAAATTCTAATAATATAAATGCAAATAAAGTGAAGATAATTACTTTATAATATGTAAAGTAAAATAAAAAATTTAATCTAAATTACTCTTATAAGTTTTTGTTTTTTTGTATAATAATACATATTAAAAGCATAAGTTGGTGGATAACTAACAAATAAGTATCAATATATATGTTTTAGGAATAATGATAAGAAAGTTCGAATAATGGAATGATTTCATAAAACAAATCTAAGGTAGCTAATTACATCAATAATATATTAATAAAATAAGGTTTATATGTGTCTCATTTCTTTTTCGTATTCTCTTTATATTTTTATGATTTTTTTCTTGATCTGGTTGATCCAAATCCAAATTCTCTTTTCCAAATCTTCATCTTTTGTCTCTATTTTTCTCATCTCTCTGGCAAAAACTAACTATAGATTTAGAGAATCTACTATTTAGAGTTCAATTTTATCAAACAATTAAGATTTAGTTTTTCTTGTTCTTCCTTTTTTTTTTTTTTTTTTTTAAAACCAAGTCTAGAGGATTTCGATTCCCGAGGTTAAACCTGATCCTTGAGTCTGGCGAAGTCCACTGGAGGAAGAGCTTAGTAAAAGAGGGGAGATGAAAGAGAAAGATAGGAGATTTTGAAAGGAAAAGGAACAAAAAAGAGATAAAAGATAAACTAGTAAAAATAACTTAATTTATATTTTTAAAAATAAATATATTAACAACATAGCTTGCTATGTTATTAATCCATAAATTCGTCCCTTTTATCATTGCCCATGTTTTAGACGTCACATTACTTTTAATTGTTGATCTATAAGATTTAATTAATCAATCTAAAGTTTTTGTAAGCTCAGGAACGCATGTAACTATCTTTGAAGCCAAGTCTTAAAATAATTCCATGTCAATAAAATATTATTCACCAGGAACTATCTTGCATAGGGTGAAGCTTAGCAAAAAGGTGTAGAAAAATATAAGAGTGTAAAATGTCTAGCTGTGCTTGTGGCGGTGCCGACTCTGATATCCTTTTTGACGATATCTCATAACATGCCTGTCCAAGCAGGTACAGCCATGAAAAAAGAGGGGAGCACCATCACCAAAATACAGAGACAGAATGATAGCTATGAACATGTACGGATCCTGTGATAAGCCCATGAAGATGAATTTTATTGTTGGAATTTTGTACCCTTTTGAAATCTCTGCTCTAAATCAATGGAGCAGACCTTCTTTTTTTTTTTCCTTCTCTTTCCAAGTTGAATATCTTCAAATCTACAAGGTAGATGACCTGCGTTAAGCAATTAAGATCACTGAATCAAAACGATCCTTCCTGGTTATCAAAATAATAACAAGAGTCTTCAGTTTGAACCAGCTAATTTTAATACATTCCGAACTTGAATACTCAAAAAAACACTCAATGATAATCATTTAAGGGTGTTAGTCTTTTCAAACCCCCAATGTCACCAGAACTAGCTAGTTGGGACTGGAAACAGTCTTTCATAATAATAATGATGATAATGATAAAACTATGCTCTCCTTACCTTCCCTTTGATTCTTATAACAATGGAGGCGGAATTTAGATCTCTAGAACAATATCTGCAATGTAAAAACAATCTAGGCACATTAGTCTCAAAGTTCTGGGTTTATATATTATGAGCATTTAGCATAATTAGTTCAATCTGGTTAATCATGAAACTTACATTCAGAGTCTGTCTTTACCCATTTATGTCCATCGCTCTTTCTTTCTTGGGTTTCATCTTCACTTTGCTTCTTCCCTGTTTGTTTGTCCTCTAAGTATTTCTTCATGGATGATACCCAGGCAGAATTTTGAGTGTATATCTTCTTATGCAGCATCATCCTCAAAAGCTGTCACACCAAATATGATTCATTGAAGTGAAATCAGTCACAAATCTCAAAACTGTAAAGAAAGTAAGATCAATTTTTCTGAAATGTTATCTGCATTTATTACCTTCTCCATTCTGGACTCTTGAAGTGTATCTCTCAAGCTGGGTTGAGGGGCAAACCCACTGCTACAAACAAACATCTTCTTCAAAAGGAAAGAAATAGATTTTTTCCCAATAGATTTCTTCTTATTCTCTGCACAAATGTCCTTGCATCTACCAAGAATAACACTAATGGTTCGATCAATATCTTCTTCTTTATAATTATCGTCTGAATCACTGCAGAGTGCATTACTGATTCTCCTGTCCACCTCCAGGCTGGAGGGGCAATTAAGAAATCTATCCAACGGAAGGTTGGCGAGTTCCTTCACATCGGAATTGGGTTTCTTTGACAAGAGTTTTGTCAACTCTTTCTGTAATTTCCCCACTTCTTCTGGCGTGAACTCCTGCAAATCATCGGATGAAGATGGTTCCTCTTGGATATTAGATGGGTCATCCTCCTCTTGAATGATGTCTTGAATTTGAGGGATTCTACGGTCCCTCAGATCACTGTTACCGAAGGTTCCTATTGCCAGTAATCCATGAGGCCAGTCACTGAACTCTTCACGAGATTCCTGCTTCTTATAATCTAGGCATGGAGATGAAACGAATGTTACTTAAGAATCAGACTTGGATTAATTATAAATAGAAAACACAAAGTACTAATATTATAAGAAGTTTGTTGGGCATTGGATGAAGATTGCATGTGCAGCATGTCCAACTTGTCTCAACTTTGTTTATAAACTCCTCGTGCAATTTCTGGCAGAAACTATGGGCACCTAACAAGGCTATTGGACTCCTTGATGTCTTGTTGTCTTGTATTTTGCTAAGAGAACATTAAACAAAATCTAAGAGATTTTGCTTGGAAAACAACTACTAATTGTATGGAATCACATTAAATGGCTCAAACATTACCACAGTTAATGAGAAGAATGTCATGTCTTCATTGGCTAGAAATTGGAAGAATGTCATGTGATAGGTAATAATATGCAGACAACCCATTTGTACTACTTTGATTTATAACTTCCATATATCATTACATAAGTAAATGTATGGGTATCAATAGAATGAAAAGAACTATTTATTAAATAAAGAATATGTAAGGCATATGAAAAAGTTGTATAATAAAAATTGTCTCTTAATCATTTTTTGGAAAAGTGAAACTAAACAACATGAACAATGCACCAGAGATTTCTTAATTATTGTTTCCCATTGAACTTGGATCTACAAAATTATTTGACTCATTCTACAGAGATCTAAAGGGGGTGATGATCCAAAATCCTCACCAATTTTTCTTTCAAGTATTATTTAATTTTCTTCTTTGAGGTTCAAACTGTGAGGCTAACTAGATTCTGTCACAGTTATGTTCAATCCTTCACCTCATATGAACCAAAAAGGCTTATATGAAACGTTCATGCATGTTCACAACATATGTTTGAGAATCTAAAATTGAAGATTAATCATACAACAGAAGACAAAGAGTGCTTACGAGTAGCTGGAACTGGAACAGTATTTGATTTTCCATTTGCTTGTTTTCCATTGATCTTGTTTTGCATCCAACTGAGAAACTAGATAAAATCAAACGCATCATCAATTTAGACATTTTAGTCATGTAGAAATTCAAATATATACAAACATAGGAAAACTTACCTTCATTTTCAGATATAGAACAATTTAAACTGAGCCTTGTAGGGGAGCTCTAAAGGTGGCGAGCCTGGAGGTGATACAGGAATGTAATTTGGACAAGTCAGGCCTTTAAGAAGAATATCTTAAAAGCCAATGAGTTTTGAGCTTTGGAAAACTAAAAATATAGATGGAATTTTGATGAATTTTATGGAGAGTTCCTTTATTGGTTCAAGTTCCTAAAAGGCGGCCTTTTGCAACTTCATCCCCTCCTTCCCACCTGTAGGATTTGGACAGTTGCATACAACTTTTTCCCATTCTCCCAGTCCCTTCCCTTCAACTTCTTTCTGTTTCACTTCTCATTCTATGAACACCATACCACTAATACAGTAGTAGCTCAAAGTCAAAGACATTCTCTTCTAATTCATAATGCATTTATGCAAGTGCCAGTAAAATATGATCAAGATGAGCAAGAATATATAATATGGGTGTACTGACATTTGGCTGCGCAGGCACCCTCGTGGCACTACTTCCATCAATTAGATCACAAGAGAGATGATGATTCCAAGGCCATCGGATCTCCAAAAAAAAAAAAAAAATCCAATGGTTGTAAGACTGACACGAGTTTTTCAAATATTTCACCTTTTGTCAATCAGTGTTTCCTTCTTCCAATATCCTCCTACCTTACATTGCACGAACAATTACTACGTTGATTACTTGAAATGTCACCTTGCTTAAAAAAATTGAACAGTTTGTTCTAATCATGCTTATTATATTCCGAGAAAAAGGGCAACCTCTTTAATTGTAGCAATAGGTAACTAGTCAAGGACATTGTGATATGCATGGTTGAAAAGTTGATGGAATGTGACATGAGTAGATTGAGTGTGTTTCAAATTAACTTCTCTACTGCTATGTAATCCTGACATCTCGCGAGTTTTAACGAAATGAGACTAAAAAACCTATTGTTTCTATTCTTAGATAATGAACATTTACTTTGCCATTAATGTATTTTTAGAGCATTACTAATTCTTTTGTACCATATCTTTCTAAATTACAGCAAAAGTAAGCTAGAGGAACTGATTAACTGACAAATTAATGACATAAAACAAACACCCTAAAAGATGAAGGAATGGGAAGAATGGAGAAGGTTATAATAAAGGAGTGAAGAGAAGAAACCCCACGTTCTCATGGGATGTATGCTTCTCACCGAATAAATCTAACCTGTACTGATTGTAGGGAATCCAAGACCAGGCTGGAATTCTTGATAACCTGTTCGAATGAAACCAAGGATAATATGCCAAGGACAAAGAGCAAATCTTTAGCGCATAAAAACTACACTTTGCACTGTCACTTCGTTCATTTGTGCAGCACATGTTGTATGTTGCACTAACAAATTCATAAGCAGTGGGATAACACAGGCTTTAAACAAAACAACAAAGTGCTATATTGATAAAAATTCATAGGAAGATAAGATTTCTCCTTTCACACAGTGTGTTATTTGTATAAAAGTGGTGGCAACCCAACAGCTCCATTATGTCTTTCCTTTTGGAACCAAAAATGCACAGTTGGAAGAAGAGCTATCTTCCTCAGAAAATGTCTCAAGTTTTCATCCATGGTTTCACATTTAATTATATCAAAATGCAAAAGTTACATTTTTCCTGATCAGGGACCTCTAATTATAAAGTATTCTTGACCGAACGAAGAGAAAGAAGCAAATGCATTTAGTCTAAATGGTTTTTTAAGCTTTCAAGTTCAAATCACATGGGACAATAAGTTGTTACTTCAGTTTAATATTAATTTTTCTCACACTTCCTTAAGCTTGTTACATTAATTGCATATTTTTTTTCCATATACCCAGCAGTAATACCATAGTTCAAGAGGTAAGGATTTATAATCTATATTTATTATTGAAAATAGTGTTTATCCACCTTACCTCTTAAAAATTAAGAAAAATATTATTTTAAAACTACGTAATTTTAATAAATACCTATTGAAAAAGACTAAAGATTTTTTTTTTAAAATATAAATTAAGATATTTTTTTATTCTTTTTCCTCTTAATTTTTTGAAAGTAAGACAAATAAGTACTACCCCTTCGTAATTTGATTATTCTTATAAATTTATGCATTCCAAACTTCCAATCCAACCATCCAAGATTAAAGAATTCATCACTTTCCCCCAAATTAATGAACCACAAGGAAACAAATTTAAAAGACCACTAAATCAGAAAACTAAGAGGAAATTTCCCAAGACAGTACTATAAAATGTACGCAGAACAAATCTTTTTTAAAAAGAAAAATGAAATTGTAAATCAGCTTCGACTCCCCACGTTTCGAGGAAGAAATTAAGATCACCCAAATATAAGCATCTCAATGAAAGATCTAAGAAAGATTTATAATTATTATTTTTTAACTACTTTAAAATCAATAGACTGTACTTTTGAGTTACCATTTATATGCAGGCGAGTTAACGGCAAAAAATCTTTTGAATCAACTTGACAGTAGTTGCAACACAGGCAATTAAACAGTGAGTTCCCAGGAGACACAGGAGTGACAGGAACTACAAATTGTCGAGTGCCAACTAGGAAAGTGAGAATGTGTTGTCTAGTAGCACAAGAGGGTCCGTACACCCATGTGCGTCCCTTCCACGTCAGGCTGGAATAGTGGAATTTACGAAGTGGGTCAGGTATGGTACGTGTCAAAGACAAAATAAATCCCATCGTCTGCTGTCGGTCCACAAATGTCCCTATAGGGTCGGGTTGACTTTCTACGACTGTGATCTAGTATGATAATCTCCGAGTCTCCACTCATTAATGATTCCGAAACCCCTTTTGGCCAATTGGAAAAACGAACCAATCTCTATGGTTCCAAAACAATTTATCTACCTCCTGTTGCACGGTTTGAATATGTTATGAACACTTTAAAATAGTACTTAATCACTATTTTTTATTATATTTAAAAGACTTGGTTTTTGCAATTCCTTAAGAAGGTTTAAGATGTTTTAGTTGATCTGAGTGATTTGATTAAGTTATAGGCACGACCCTTGTTTGGACCATTGAATCTACATCTATATGTGAGTAACTGTCGCCTCAAAGTAAGGTCTTTTATGAAATTCTTGACTAAATGTGTTGTTTATACTTGATTAAGCTAGATTAGAGCTAGTATGTTCTTTGGTTTATGGTGCGGTACTAATGCATATAAACAAACATAAAACCAATCCAATCGTCACCCAGTTCGTCACCACAAAGGTTAATTTACAAGAGTTTAAAAGAAATAAACTTCATCGAGATGCATGTATATGCAGATGAAAAGGGGAGTCAAGGATCACTCCCACCAACTCCAAGATAACAAAAGGAAAGCAAAGCCATGTGAGTTATGGCACATACTAGACGTCTAGGGTTCAGGAATGGAGCTAAATTTTGGCAAGCTTACTAATTCTGGAATGTATGGGAACTCTGGCCAATTTAAACTATGATCTTGTATGATGTGGACCTCAATCCTCTAGGTGGAGGCCATCATGGTTTGAATAGCTCGGCTTTTATTGGATCTTAAGTTTAAATAAATAAAGTTCTTGCACTAAGGTTAAGCAAATTGTTTCAACACAGCAAGATTGTGCCCGTGAAACTTGCCAGAGCAAGACATTATGACTTATAGCCTTCCAGGAGAGTAATAAAAGCACAGAAATTTTCTCAATAATAATGGGGAAATCCTCCACTTACTAGGACCCTGTTGGTGTTCTCGTATTCAACAAGAGGACAGCTCTATAGTCGGTATCTAGCCGTATTTCTAGAGTTCTGAATCTGGTTGCCAGTGTCTATAACTTACTATGGTGACACCTAAACAGCTCATACACAAGTTAGGGCAGGCGAAAATGACAAATGAATGTTGGACTCTGATAGAAAATAATTATATATGTATAATCCACTTGAACTAAGCTAGCAAGATGTGAAAAAGAAAAGGCAGTAATGAAAACATTGAGAAGAGTCGAAGCTTTAGTTAATTGCATCCTTCCAATATTTCTGGTCTTAAGCAAATTAAAGTTATCTTATCACACCTAGCATTGGACTCATAAGTTTGAATGTTTCAATCTAGGTCAAACCAACCAACCACAATTCAGATAATTTGACAATTAAACTAAGTTAGGGATTGGGTGCCCATACCAAGTTGTTCACCTCAGTTTGAGTTCCAAATGCATCCTTATGCGTCAGACAGTCATCGTTGAAGAAGAACAGAACATCTGGGCAATAAATACCTAATTCAAGGCCCTTGAATAGACTTAGCTTCATAAACTCAAACTTTTAACTCTCATGTCTAAGTAACTAAACATGTGGCTTGATAGCATGTTTAGTAAAATAGAAATTCTTGTGTAAATCATTGTCATATGCAATATAATGCTAGATAGATTGAAAGACGTTAAGGTACCATGAAGTTTGAAAAAACTAGCAAACCCACAAAAGCATAGAGAAGTACACTGCTTAGATCATATAAAAAACATTAAAGAACAACCATGATGCAGTGTTCTCAAATTCCTCTCTTTTTTCTTTTTCCTTTTTTTTTTCTTCACACCCCTTTATTTTTTAACTTCTATGGCATCCTAACTTCCAAATAGCTTGCAAGTAGAATGAGCACTATGAAGTATAAACCAACATCCCACGAATCTACAAAGTATTGAGTTGAAGACTCAATTGTGCATAAATAAAATTAGAATCTACTATGAATGACATTTAAAGAAGAGAACAGATAGGAAACCCACTGGTACCACAGATCCCTAAACAGATCCATAAGTGATGGAGAACAATATATGATCCTGACTTCTAGCATCTCAACTGGTTAGTCTTAGTCCTAGACAAATTTTTAGCGCTAGAAGGCCCAGCAAACTTACCAGAGTCCAAGAGAATCTGGCACAGCTTAAGAATCAGTGAACTCCAGAAAGACAACAACCACCCTTTTCAAATGTCATTCTTAGAGTATATCAGCATAATACTCTCCTGTAATAAGGAGAAAAGGGGAATCATCCTTTCAATTTACCATCTTCCATCAACACAAAGTAGAAGTCCTATTTGTTTAACTTCCAATTCTGCATTCAGTTCAACTTTCCTTTTTAGATACAATACTTCAACATGACTTTACAACAGCTGCTACTGCTAATGGGTCCACATGAAGAATGGAAGCTGTCATTCTGAAGGTTCATATGAAACCTTATTCAACATAGAGGTTTGGCTGGTGTCTTCAGTATATTCAGTTGTCTGATATGACTCTAGAACAAAGTCAAGCCACTTTAAGTTTCTAGACACAATTGATGGAGGTACTGTAATCTGGTATTTTGAGTTTCTTACACTCTCTGGCTTTGATTAAATGTTTCAGGCTGCTGCAATGCCATGTATGACTTTTCAAACTGCATATATTCCATGGCAAAATTATTATTATTACAATAGTAATAATAATGTATAAATAAATAATGGAAAACATCCTTCTTAGTTGGCCAAGTAACAAGTTCTCTATCACTTAAGGCACATGGTACATCTTGCAGTGCACATAATATTCAATGTATATTGATGGTCAACTCTCAACTCAGTCATTGTTTGATAGTAACCAAATATAAGCTATATTAAAGTGCAACAATTTATGGTAAAGAGAAACTTAGTACAAACTTAACAACAGAAGGCAGTAACCACCATGTATGAATGAGAAGGAAGCAGGCAAGTTGTACATTCCAGTATAATTCTGTCGGAAGATAAAGAAACGGGTTTAGCTCCAACCTTGAGTGCTTATAAGTCAAAGTTCATCATGATTTGCGACTGCTTCATCTGTGGAAAAATAACAATGAATTTAAACAAAAAACTTCTCTTAGAGGTAGAAATGCATTTTCCAAAATGGATGACTTTCCTTTTTCTTAGTCCTGCATAAACATTTTTTCCCTACCTATTTTATTTATTATTATATCCTTGATGGAATCTAAACTTGTCTCCAATCTATCAAATAATTAGACAGAAATGTACAGTGACATTGTAACGTTGACGATCTAAGATTAATATGGAAAATTACTATACTGGTCCATTCAATTCATAGATTTAGGAAAAGAAAGAGAACAACTGTTAAAATTGCGCAAACCAACAAACATAGGACCTTGAAGAACTATTAGGAATAAAAAAGTTTGAAACATATTTTCCACACAGAAAAGTGACAATGAACTCAATTTCTTATATAAATTCTTGCATTCAGAGCTCTTAGACCACATTAATTATTGGTAAATTCTTAACTTAAAGCACCAAAATATTCCAATTTGGGTAGATAAAATTAAGAAAAATGATCTGCCTCAAAATTCCTCAGTCATATACACGCACACCAGCCTCTTTCCACAGTACAAGAGAAATCAAAAAAAAGGAAAGGGGCAAAAAAAAAAGGCATGTAGATACTCGAAGTCACTATTTTTTGACAAAGCAGCTATAAACCAAAACCTACAAGCATCCTACAAAAAATAAACAAGATAGTCCAACCACAGGCAAATTACAGCCATCATGAATGCAAAGAAACTATTCTCTTTTCTCCTGTGAAGTCATTCATTGAGAAAGTCCTTGTTGATGAATGTGGCACAGGTTTGATGAGCAAATCGCATTCCTAAATCATAAAGAAGCTGCCTCAAATGCTACATATGATCAAAGTATTGTATGTGTCCTATTTAATTTGATGACCAATGACTTAAGGTGACTATATGTCATATATCATAGTCATCACCATCTCAATAAAGCATGCATATCCAAAGAGCACATTAGTTATCACCATTTTTGCTGATAAAAAGGAAAAGAATTTAACCTGAAGATGTCTCTTTGAAGAAAAAAGCAATCTCCCTTTCAGCAGATTTATTGGAATCAGAGCCATGAACACAATTCTTTTGTAAATCTAGCCCACACATTGCTCTTATACTGAGAGCAGAAGAAACAATCAACAAATGATTCTGAGATAACTGGTCAGGGACCCTAATCTCACAAGGCAGTAAAAAAAAAAAAAAATCAGATGTGTAACCTTCATCTTGTATATAGCAGAGTATCCAAACTTCAGAATATCATAAGATAAAGGCCACAATTCCTCATAAAAAACATAAGAACAAAGTAAAAAACAAACTCAGAAACATAAAAACTCATGTAATTTTTGAGCAGTAATATCAGTCCTCAATATAGCAGCTGTTCAACATGTAGGAGTGGCCAAAGAGATTATTCACATAGAAATGAATAACAATGATCAACAAGAATAATGCGTAACCTTTGTGGATCAGTTATCTTGGCCTCACGAGCATCAGTTGGCCCAATTAAGTGACGCCAATCAGCAACAGCATTTTCCTTTTCCAAAACCATAACCAACACTGGACCACTGGTAGAAGCAAAATGTCAGAGCAAGCAGTAGCAAACTTGGAATTGGAAATATGATGGAATAAGTGAATAAGATGCTAGTCAGTTTTCAGGTTATGAAGACTTTTCAACCTTGATATAATAATAGCTAAATACGAGGCAGCTTATGATATGAGATAAGCAGATCATCAACTGTCACCAAATTTACTCTTCTTTTGGATCACAAATTGAAATAATAAGACAACACAGTTTTAAGATAAGCCGCCTCATAAGCGTCAGATAATTGTACAATGATAATCAGCATACTCAAGACAGATGAATTTAGTTTTGTCACAATCTGAACTAACAAGTAAACAAGGTTATTGACAAATTGCTTTTTCTTGTACTTTTTTTGATAATAAGATTTAAGAATGATTGACAATGTTGATTCCTGAATTCCATATACAACTTTTTATATTGTACAATGACAAAAAAGAAAAAAAAAATGCAGAGTTTTGCATAAGTGTAGCAGTTTCTGAAAAAACAACAGTGTGGAGAACACTACAAAAAGCAATTTAGTTTTATATCAATACCACTAATCCACTTTGACTTCAATCACTATGTATTAAGCAGGCAACTAGAGAACAAAGAGATTAAGACCAAGCAAGAACCTAGTCATGTAGTTGATAAGACTAGCGAAGAAGCT
Organism: Rubroshorea leprosula; assembly: GCA_020521535.1. Taxonomy (NCBI): domain Eukaryota; kingdom Viridiplantae; phylum Streptophyta; class Magnoliopsida; order Malvales; family Dipterocarpaceae; genus Rubroshorea; species Rubroshorea leprosula. The sequence goes on from BPVZ01000031.1 coordinate 814,073, forward strand.
CTTTGAAGAGTGCTCAGCATAAAAAGTTGCTGCACTCTCCTCATCAAGTTGAACAACCGTTTCCTTGGCAATGTTGAAATGAGAATCCAGTATGACTTGTTTTATTCTATCAGAATGGTTACCAAATAACCCATCAGGCTTTATAATAGCCAATGTTCTCTCCTTTTCTATACTTCGATTGCTTGAAGACCTGCTGCATTTTTTGACCATTCAAGATAAAGGTTCTTAAGATTAGCAAAGAAACAGATATCAACATAAAGAAATAGCTCATTTTGTACTAAAGCCAGAATTCGTCCCCTATTCAAACATTATCAAGTCCCATTGGTACTTCACTATAGAAAAATACCTAGAAATTGTAATGGCTCATAAATTGAAGGAAACAAATTAACGAAGTCAGAAGCAAATAAAGATCTTGGAATCATAAATATCAAACTCCAAACGACATAATACATGGAATCTACGCTTTGTTTGGCAACTAAGAAAATCAAATTTAAGGAGGTTTATCTCTTCTGCTCCCTTTTTCAGCATTTTCTCAGTAAAGAAACAACAATTAAACGACTAATTGAAAAAAAAGAAAAAGAAAAAGAAAAAGAAAAAGAAAAGAGAAACCCTAAGTATTTGCATACCTGATTGGAGAGAAAGACACCAAAACGAAAAGGATCAGGAATCTGTATAGTGACTGGATCATACAGAGTCTCATTTGAAGAACCTAAAGACCAAAAACCAGAGATAAGCAATCCATGATCCACAATCAGTAATATAATGTTGAACGGCAATAAAAACCGCAAAAAGATTTGATGAATAATGAAAAGAATAAAAGTAAACAAAAAGGAAGCTAAGCTTTCAGTATCCAAAAACGACGGGATCGTTGAATCGGCCATGCCGATTGGTATGGGATGGGACGGAATGGGATGGGATGGATAGTGTAATTTGCTGGTAGAGGCTCCATTTTTGAATTCGAAGCTATGGAAGCAGTTATATCTGATTCTTTCTAGTGAATTTTCATGCATTTTCTCGAGATCCAAACAGGGAGTTACCTGGAGTTTATACCCGAAGAAGAATGGCGGGAAAATGGAAAACAGAAACCAGGTATTTCCGGGTGAGAATGGACTTGGAGAAGACTTTTGGAGGGGGAGCGCTGTTAGCTGCCAAGAGTTGAACACTATAACAGTGACATGGCACTTGGTTATTACCACCATTTTAATTTTTTTATTTTTAAAAATAATATTTAAAAATACCAATTTATTAATTAATTTTAATTTATTAACTACAATAAACATTAACTATTTAATAAATTATTTGATAATAGTTATAATTATTAACTGAGGAACAGTAATAAATGGATTAAAATTTAAAATTAAAATCGGGGATCAATAATATAAAATAAGTTAAATTGTTTAAAATATTAAAAAATAAAATTTATATTATTTAATGATTAACATTTTTAAAATTTTTTAAAACTTATGATATTATATGCATTAATTAATTTAATAACGTAATATAAACTATATTATTGGTTTCAAAATTTTGACTTAATTTTCGTCATTCTTATAATTACTCTTTTTTTTTTGAACGAATTTTACAAGTAACTGGGTTCGAACCCCAGTCCTGAGAGGAGAGAATGCACCATGAGTGGTTATTGTCACTTGGCCTGAAGGGTTCGGTGCCTTATAATTACTTTTTTATAAACTTTATTAAACAAAATTAAAATTTTTAAAGATAATATTTATAATTTTTATTAGCCTTAAAATTTAGATTAGTGGACAAAAGTTGAGAAATATCTCTACCAAACCAGCCTTACCAA
>BPVZ01000031.1:823697-836008 GCA_020521535.1 Rubroshorea leprosula
GATACAAATCTTTATCAATTTTAAGCACAGTAATTGGAACCATTACCTTGTCAAGCAGCAGCATATCCTTTGCATTCTGAACTTTCAAGTCAGTTGCAAAATTGGTCATATCTGCCAAGATGCCACGAACTTGAATATTATTAGGAAAGCCACCTTTGTATGTACCAGAGACAAGCGATGGATTTTCAAACGAAAGGTCTGGAATATCTGATGGAAACAGCTACAACAACGGCGATGGAGAGCAACAGAACATGTCACTAACGCAGCAATATGAAGGTGAGACAGAATTAGTTCTTGTAAGAAATGTACCTCAATTCCATCCATGTGTATGGTGATATTAGCCAGAATGATTGAAGAAACCTTCTTAAATAGCCTTTTTATTTGAGAGACAATTGAGTCTGCTCACATAAAAAACCAAGAAGAAATGAATGTTATAGTAATCTTTATTGTAATTTTATTTGCTTTAGGCAGTCAGGAACAAAAGCTGACCTTATTTATGCAATGTTCCCTTCAACTAAACTACAACAAAAAGTACTATATGATCTAAAAGTGGTGAAAAACAATTCATCATCTCATTTATACCACTATAATAATTTCCAGGAGAGGTTGAAGAAACTGCAATGACGTTTTTCCTTCAGTAAAAACAGAAAATAGCATTTGTCTGCCTGAATGGCCAAAGGAAGAAGAAGAAGAAGAAGAAGAAGAAGAAGATACCTGCATCATAAGCCCAATCATAATGGCCTCGTCCAATTTGAGCCAGCATTTGCAAGAAATAATGATTACGATGTGGACCTAGAAAAAGAGTGAACACAGTAAATCTGCTAAAATTTCAGCTGTTATAATGCTCCAGGAATGTAGTAAGCAAACATGGAACAAACAGGGTGGACTCAGCTTGAGTAGAAAAATTTTTTTGAGCAATGTTATTATCTTTGGATTTTGTATTAAGGTCCTAATAGCATAAATTATTTTAGAAAGAAAAGAAACATCAAGATCTCATAATACCTATATATCTATCTATATTAAGACCACAGCATGTAGTTGAAAAAGTTGAATATTGTGTCTGGGCAAACATTCACAGAAATGTAATTCTTGATTCCTATAAGAAACCAAACTGACCGAAAAACGCAGTCTTTATAAAAGTTCTTACCAATACCAAAAGTATATATACGAGGAGAAATTGATCCTCCACTTGTCATATAGCCTTTCATCTTATCGCAAAACAATCTTTCATCTTCAACAATCCCATCAGTTATAAGGAAAACAAGAGGAATTGAATCTTCGGCAGCAGCCAACAACTTCATTGCCTACAACACAACTCTAAACTTCATTGCTCCAATATGATACAGATATTTCAAAGTTACAGGTATGAACCGATCTACCCTCCCAAAATGAGACGAAAAATGAGACACGGAATTAGTAAGCCATAGAAGAAGGCTACTGTGAAAGATGAACCAGATATCCAAGTAATCTTAAACCACTAGAGTTATTACACAAAGGAAAAAGGTTCACATTGTCTAATATTGATTTAGTACACAAATAAGAACAGCAGGTAAAATTACAATACCAAAGAAAGAGGTGAAGCAGTCATCTCATTGTTTTATAGCGAGTGATTTGTTCTAGAGCCTTGCAAGAGGCACCCATGATACAAAGAAACTCAAATTTTAAGACCATATTTGAAGATGACAAGCAGATAATCCTCTACATAGAGCTGATCAATCACTTGAAAGATGTTAATAAATTATATGTACCTGTTCAATGGGATTCAAAATGTTTTTACCAGCACCTACAGTTAAATTTTCAAGCCACTGAGTAGCCTTTGAGATTGATCCATCGGTAGTCTGCTCCATTTTTGATGAGAACAAGCAAGTCTCACCATTGAAAGAAATAAGGTTAAAAGAATCTTCTGGATTAAGCTTGGACAGAGATGCTGATACTGCTGTCTTAACACTTCCAAGTGGGGCTCCTTGCATGCTTTCACTATTATCAATTATGAAAACCACTTCTTTTCTGAATACCTATCACATTTCACCTAGGGAGTAAGAACAACCATGATAGATCGACAAGGTTTCATATAAAGTAAATAGGTTATATTGACTCAAGTCACTCAAGGTTGTTGCAGCAGCATCAGAGGCTTCAAGTAAAGACTAAAGAGACATCAAATAGGGCAGCATCAAGTATGCAAATAATTGCAGATTTTTTCATAAAAGAAAAAAGAATTGCATATTATGTATAACATCTTACCAACCTTTCTAGTCTCCTTATTTCCAGGGAAAAGATAGAAGCAGAACATCTCTTTTTTTGACCGCAAAAGTACCCCACCCATCATGTCGGTTGAAGAAACCTACAAACAAAGCCAACAATCAAGCATTGCAGTTGGTTAATTTGCAATCCTGGGTATCATATTAAATAAAAGAAGAACCAACGTTAGAGGCCTTACAGTATATGAAAAATTAAAGTCTGCAGCTGACCAAGCCTCAACTTCTGCTTCATATAAGAAACTTCCCTTTCGAACCTTACCACTCAGCTCCTGAGAAGTCATGATTACTCATGTCATTCCACATACAATCAGCAACCAAGTAGAACTAGTGACTACCCAAATGTCATACCTTAAGGGAATGGCTGGTACATCGCCACAAAGTTTCTGTACCAATACCTGAATTTACATTCAAAACTATCTTTTCTTTCTTCTTCCCATCAGGAATAACATACGCCGGAAAAGTAAAAGGTACATTGAGGCAAAATTGATCCTCTTGGTATAATAATTTCTGGGACCAACTGACTTTAATTGAAAGTTTAGAACCTCCCTCAACCTACCAAGTAAAGACATATACCACATTATTAATAACAAAATTACAAGTAATAGAATAGAAGAAAAATTAGACTAGTTACCTGTGGAATGTTGAAAGTATCCAAATAGGGTTTCAAGAACCTTCCATCTCCGGCGTTCAGAACTTCCCCTGTCTCTTTTGTATCCCGTACCTTGACCCATTGGGAATAAAAAGGCTTCCCTGCCCCAGGCCCTGAGCCAGGAAAGTCAACCTTAACATCTAGAAGTGTACCCTGTTAGCCATATATAATGTTCGTCTTGAGAAAAATGAAAAATTGCAGCAAACATCAAAACAAGAAAAAAAAAAAAAACCTAAAAAATCAAACCTACATGAAATTACATTATTTTTATTTTTTGTACTTTTTTTTTTCTATAACACGACTATTCCGAATTTTGGCCAGAATAATTTTACATTATCCCAAACCATCTTGTACACAAAACCACGTGCATGCATGACACATCAAAATTGTTTGCACTGATGCAAGAATTCCATTATTCCAATAAAAGTGGTATCTTGTTACCTGCTCTCCCATCGGTACAGCAATCCGGCAATCACACTTTGCCGTCTCCTTTACGCAGTCCATGTCCCACTCACCAGTAACCGTAACAAATGCAGTATCCAGGCAGCAATCCACCTTCATGCCCACCTTGTGCATATGCAACGGAATCAGTGCGGGTGGTACGAATTGCTGGACGCTCTGCTTGTCTGAAGTACACACCACTGCCGGCTCCATCACCACGGCGTACGCCATCACTGCCGATGGTAAATAGCTCTCAGGTGCCGATCTCGACATCTTCTCCAACGCCGGTGGTGATCCTTTATCGTAGTTTGTTTGCTTCGACAGCTGAAGGCCGTAATCTACCGAAGTTGAAAACTCACTAGCCATACGGCCGCACAATCTTCTCGGAGATTAGCAAGTACCAGGAACTGTTTTGTGATAGGAAAAGGTTGTTCTGGAGGAAGGAGGAAGAGGAGTAAATAACTAACTGGTTACGGTTGCTTTTAAAATGCAGTTAGATACAAAAAGAGAGAGATTCTTTGATAAACGTGAATTTCATTAGTAGGCCTACCATATTCTTTAATTATCTTCTCGGAGAAATGCAGTTAGAGAAGAAAGAAATTCTTCGGTCCAGCTGGGACCTGACTGCATGGAAAAGAAAGGAAGAATGTAGTTAGATAATAATGTCTTTTTTTTTTTTTTGTCACTTATTCAAGTTTTAACTTATCATCCAAATTAATTAATTTTTTAAATATATCAAATTAAACAGTGAAAAAGTATGTTTTAAAATTATTTTTTTTAAAAAAAATTAACATATGGGACAACGTGACTATAACCAAAAAAAGAAGTCCTTTTATGCATTTTTTATTTTTATAAGGATCGAAAACTTTAGTTCTGCACCTACAATACACGAGAGGGAGGCTCTTAAAATAATTTAAGAAGAAAGTATTTTTGAGGTAGGTGAAGGTGACTCCACATAAAAAAAAAGGGTCATTTTGTTCCTTTCTTGTGCAGACTGCGCCTTGGAGGTGAAGCCAACTCTGGTGCGATGTTGCCTAACATCCATCACTTTTTTTTTTTGGTCAATGAAACATGGACAAAGGTTTTGCATTTTCAATTTAGATATGGTCCATCAATCTTATGAGGCAGAGGTTTTTTATGTCGAGCCATTCTCAAGATAATTTATGTGTATCTCAAAATTATTCAATTTTTTATAATTTTTTAAAAGTAAATTCATACATGATATACATTATAATTAAATAATTTAAGGTTTTTTCTTTTTTAGTGATGGATATTTATATGTTGGTAGATTGAATCTACCATGTTGAAAATTGTACTACTAAATATCAAGAGTGGCTAATCAAATTAATTTATCAAATAACCTGATTAAATAGATTATCAAAATTTTGTTCTAAAAGCTGAATCATATGCTTTCTTAAACATATTGATGAGAATAAAGATAAAAGTGTAATTAAAAATTAACATAAGAAAGGAATAGAATTCCTCCAACAGCTTTATGAATTTGTTTTGTTTTGGTTTGTTTTGTGATTTGCTGCACCTATTATAAGTTTTTTTTTCTTGACTATCTCAAATGTGTATAAAATACTAATGAAAATGGGAGAAAAATATAAAACAATTAATTAAAATTAATTAAGAATAATACATTTGATGTCCACAATAATTTGGGCCTGTAAGGAATTCCTTTTGGAGGGAGGCCTGCAAAATCTGCAGTTCCATGACAATGAGTCCAAGACAGTCAATAGCACCCGCTTCTTGGTTAATGGATCTGTACATCGTCATAGATCATCATGGTGTGAAAACACCAAGCTAATCAAGTTCTTCGAAAATGATATAATCAAAATGTAACGTGGTATTATAAACTTACGAGTATAATGTGTTATATAATTGATTTTAACAACAATTTACAGGAAAGTGGATGTATTTATTGTAATATATACACAATCAGCATGATAACGTTTTACACATGCAGTTTCACATCCCATTCATTTTCTAATTCAATCTGGCACATGTATCATCCTTAGACGCAACCACAGAGATCAAAACAGCAATCAAAGCACTCGAAACAAGCAAGAGCAGCACAGATTTGTGAGAGAACAATGAAGCATCGGTCATTTAAAAATGAGACAGATTGGATGAAGCACATGCAACAACAGCGGTCAAGCATCCGGCCACAACAGTTGGTAGCAGCCTTAACTAAAATCTCTGCACCTTCTGGTGACTTGGGTTCCTCTCTTCCTGCAGGTTTATTCTTAGCTGTTGCAGATAAGTTGCCAAAACCAACACCAAGGCATCCTAGGAAAATGATCTTCTGGCCACTGGCATCTCCCTTTGTTAATGACTGGTTGATTTTGTTGAATATCTGGTTCAGAGCAGGAAATTAAGAAAACAGAACAGTTTTGGCCTATATGGTCATGTACTGAAATTAAACCTTAATATGTAGTCTTGTAGAAAGGGCTGAGGAAGGCATATACCTCCTGTAGGAGAACTGGTTCTGGTGCTTTCTTCTCACTATCAGTTCGGAACAGAACCATGCAGGTATACTCGGATGGAAAACTAGTTTGTAAACTTATTTTAGCAACCTGTATGAAAGAAATTGTAATTAAAGGGAAAAATATAATAAACAGGATTTCAAGAAATGATGACAAACAGGGATTCATTATGAGTATTTGTTAAGGAAAGATTATCAGCAGAGCTCCTACTTTCTCAGCTGCATGCATTTGTCCTTCTTGGTATAACTATTTCATTATTTTACTTACATAGTTTACTTAAGCTCAAATTTGTTATTGAGGTCAAATTAAATGCTCTGAGAAAAGTCAGTGGAAAATTGGGAAACCTTCTCCTCAAGCTCCTTACTCCCAGAGAACCATGCTTGAGCTGTGAGAGCATCAATTTGTTGCCTTGCAAATACCTGCCAAGACATAGGAAAACACTTTAGTCTATGCAACTAAAAGGCAAATCAGTGTGCTTGGATACAATGCTTTTAGCACTTTCAAGTCCAATAGAAACCATTACCCTGTCAAGTGGAACATCCTTTGGATTTTGAATTTTCAAGTCAGTTACAAAATTGGTCATATCTGCCAAGATGCCGCTAACTTTAATATTGTCTGGAAAGTCTCCTTTGTATCTTCCGGAGACAAACAATGGATTTCCAAATGAAAGGTCTGGAATATGAGACTGAAACAACTGCAAGGATGACCATGTGGAAAACAGAATATGTCATTAACACAGCAAGACAAGGGTAAGAAAGAAAATTAGTTTTGTGAGAAATGTACCTCAAGTACATTCAGATGTTCTGGCATGCTTATGGTTATATTAGCCAGAATGATTGAAGAAGCCTTTGTAAAAAACCTCTCTAATCGAGAGCCAATTGAATCTGCTCGTGTAAAAAACCAAGTGGAAATGAATATCTTAGGAATCTTCATTGTAATTTTATTTGCTTTAGGCAGTAAATGTAACCTTCCACTAGACTACAACCATAATAGTTTACAACTGTGGTTGCAGAACTGTAATAGCATTTTTCTTCAGTAAAAACAAAAGATAGCATCTTTTGGGATATGTGGCATAAATAAGAGAAGAAGAAGAAGAAGAAGAAGAAGAAGAAGAAGAAGAAAATAACCTGCATCATAAGCACAATCATAATGGCCTCGTCCGATTTGAGCCAGCATTTGCAAGAAATAATGATTACAATATAGACCTGTAAAAGAGTGCACACAGTAAATCAGCTAAAACTTCTATAGTAATAATGCTCCTAGAATGTTGTAGGCAAACATATTACATATTAGGTTTACACAGGCCAATATGATATCAAAACAGTTGGTTACAAATTATTAACTGTATGTGCAGCAGAACCAAATTGAGAACAGATAGCCAGCTGAGATGATTTGGCTATTTTCAGTTGAGAAGAACTATAATTAGATTCAAGGGGTTATGGGAAAAGAGTAAGTAAAGATAATCAGAGCCAAATCAAGGAAAAAAGAGGCTTTCCAAAGACCAAAACATGGATCAAACAGGGTGAATTCAGCTTAAGTAGGAAGCTCTTTTGAGTAAGGTTATCATCGTTAAAAGTTTGTGTTATGTTAAGGTCCAAATGCATTTTGGCAACAAGGCAGCATCAGCTATTTTAGAAGAGAAATGATGGATCCAGATTCCATAAAGTCTATATATGATATATCTATCTGTATGAAGAGCACAGCATGTAGTTGAATAGGAAGAAAAGATTGCAACTATTCACAGAAATGTAATTCTGGAATTTTTAAGAAGAACCAAACCAACTGGCATAAGCAGTCTTTATCACAGTCCTTGAAGGAGAAGAAACTGTTGCTGAAAGGCTAACATTCTTACCAATGCCGAAAGTACATAGACGAGGAGAAATTGATCCTCTACTTGTCATATAGTCTTTCATCATATTGCAAATCTCTCTTTCATCTTCAACAGTCCCATCAGTTATGAGGAAAATAAGAGGAATTGAACTGCTAGCATCGGCCAGCAACTTCATTGCCTACAAGAAGACAACCCTAAAAATATAAACTTCATTGCTCCACTAAAACAGTATATGACAGGGATATTTAAAAGTCAGAGGTATTAACTTTATCCTCCAAACATGGGAGGAAAAAAAAGACAGGATTAGTGTCAGTATACATTTTTCATTTTTTCTGTGAATGAGCCATATAAGAAGGCTATCATGAAGGATAAACATGTTAGTAAATTATGGGTACCTGTTGAAGGGGAATCAATATGTTTGTACCAGCAGCTGTAGTTAAATTGTTGAGCCACTGAGTAGCATCTAAGATTGATCCATGGGTAACTTGCTCCATTTTTGGCGAGAACAAGCAAGTCTCACCACTGAAAGAAATAATGTTAAAAGAATCTTCCGGATTAAGCTTGGACAGAGATGCCAATACTCTTGTCTTAACACTCTCAAGTGGGGCTCCTTGCATGCTTCCGCTAGTATCAATGATGAAAACCACTTCTTTTCTGAATACCTATTATCCACAAGGTTTTCATATAAAATAAATGGGTTATTTGGACTCGAGGTTGTTGCAGCAGCATCAGAGGCTCCATATGAAGTAAAGACTAAAGAGATATCAGATGGCCAGCTACAATACCAATTACTAGCTTCAAAAATTTCAATCTTTATATTGCTATGGCCAATTATTTACATAGAGCTTATCATTTTAAAGGAAATTCTAAGTAAATTAGTGCATTATCTCTTCTTGTACAACCCATCATCAAATGTACCAAAAAAAAGTACAATAGTGCATTATTCAAATACCTTGCTGCCTATCCATTAGAATTAGGAAATAGAGTTTCCAATATAATGAACAAAAGGAAACCTGCAATTCCTGTATTTAATATTGAAGGGAAAAAAAAAACTTGCTCTTTTCTTTAAAAAAGAAAAATTGAGAACAAAATGAATTTAAAACCTAGTTATGCTTTATATAATATTTCCAATCTCAAGGCCAACACTGTTATCCAGTCTGAAATCCGAATGCAGCCCTGCTGAGATGGATTCTCAAAAGCAAGTCATGAAATAGGACCCAACTAAAAGGGAGAAATAATTCACAAAAATATCCAAATAATTGTAGGTATTTTCATATGAATAAAAGGAATTGCATATTATGTATAACATCTTACCAACCTTTCTAGTCTGCTTATTTCCTGGGAAAAGATAGAAGCAGAACATATCATTCAATGGTGGAGACTGCAAAAGCACCCCACCCACAATGTCCCTTGAAAAAACCTACAAACACAACCAATAGTCAATCAAATCAGTTAGTTATTTGTAATCCTGGGTATCTTATCAAATAAAGAAAGAAGAACCATTGTTTGAGGCCTTACAGAATATGAGAAATTAAAGTCCGTACTTGACCAAGCTTTAACTTCTGCTTCATATACGAAGCTAAGTTTCCGAACATCACGACTCAGCTCCTGGAAAGTCATGATAATCAAGTCATTCCATACACAATCAAAAACCAAGTAGAACTAGAGACTCAAATGACATACCTTTAGGGGATGGCTGGTACATTGACATAAAATTTCAGTACCAATACCAGTATTCACATTCAAAACTATCTTTTCTCTCTTGGAAATTTTCTTTCCAACAGGTATAACATATACCGGAAAAGTAAAAGGTACATTGAGGCAAAAACGACCGTCCTGGTATAATAATTTCTGAGACCAACTGACTTTAATTGAAAGTTTAGACCCTCCCTCAACCTACCAAATAAAGAACATACAACATTATCATTGACAAAATTACAATTAATAAACTAAATTTAACCGCTTGATTACTTAATTAGAATAGAAGAAAAATTAGACTAATTACCTGTGGTATTCTGAAAGTATACATATGGGGTTTCAAGAACCTTCCATCTCCGGCTTTTGGAACTTTCCCTGTTTCATTTGTATCCCCCACCGTGACCCATTTGGAATCATAAGAACTTCCGGCCCCAGGGATGTCAACCTCAACACCTAGAAGTGAACCCTGTTAGCCATATATAATGTTCGTCTTGAGAACAAAGCAAATTGCAGCAAAACATTTTAACAATAAAAAAAAAAAAAAAAAGCTGTGTCTGCTGCTTTGGAATTGTTTGCACCGATATGACAATGATTTCAGTTCCTAAAATTCATCTAAAATCTAAATTTTCTGGTAAAATAGTGGTTTGTGGTTCGAATTGTAAAACACAGAACTTTTCTCTTATTACGATTAAAGATGTATAGTATTGTTACCTGCTCTCCCATCGGCACCACAATCCGGCAATCGCACCTCTTACTCGCCATTACACAATGCACGCGCCACACACCAGTAACCGTAACAAACGCAGTATCCATGCAGCAATCCACGTCCATGCACACCTCGTGCATATTCAACGGAATCAGCGCCGGCGGGTCGCACCGTCCGTGCACATACGGCTGGTAGCTCGGCACGTCGGGATTATCCACCACCGCCGGCTCCACCACCACGGCGTACGCCATCACCGCCGTTGGTAAACAACTCTCCGGCACCGACTTCGACATCACTTCCGGAACCGGCGCCTTGGGGCCTCCCTTGCCGTAATATATCCGCTTTGACAGCCGAAGGCCGTAATCAACCGAGGTTGAAAAGTCACTAGCCATGTGTTACCACACAATCTTCCCTGTTATGGAGATTAGAAAGCTCCGGCAACGGTTTTGAGAGCGGAAAAGATTGTTCTGAGGAAAGAGGAGACCGGAGGCCGAAAGCTAAATAGTTGTGGGAGTAAATAACTGGTAACGGTTGTTTCTGAAATGCAGCTGAGGGGAGAAGAAGAGAGTAGAATAGAGATCGCCTTTTATAATATTTTAAGTGACGGCTCCAATGGAAGCATGACACGTGGAAATGTGGTCCCATTGACTATTAAATAATCAAAAAATGATGATAAATTAACTTTTTTTTAATTACAAAATATTGCTTTGTTGCTACAAACTGATTATGGATCGTGCAGCTGCATTATGGGCATTGATAGTCTCACTATTTATTTAAATTATTTTATTTTGTAAAATTTGTATTTACTCGAAAAGAAGAATTTATTACGCTATATGAAATATTAAATTTTAATTGTGTAATATACGAGTAGCTGAGTTAGGAAAGAATATAGAATTACATTTTACTATATAATTTGAAGTTAAAAAATAAATTAAGATATGAGGTTTGTGCTTTTTTGCTTTATCTTTAAAAAATTAGGAGAAAAAAAAATAAAAATTATCTTAATACATATTTTAAAAATATAATAATTTAATTTTTTTTAATAAAAATTTATTAAAATGATATAATTTTTGGATAATTTTTTTCCTAATCTTTAGGAGGTAAGACTGATAAATATTATTTTTTTAAAATATTACTGAGGTGATTTTTTGTATGAAATTTCTTTGGCTCGTGTAACATGTATAAGTTGGATAATGAAAGGCTGTTGGCCACCAAGATTGCAAACCCTATATATCAATGATGGCATTGATGGACCGTTGGGGTTAATCAGGACCGTTTATTGGGTTCTGATCTAATCGTGGGTTAGGTGGATTAATCTACTTTAATTATTTCGATCGGCGATATATACGTTACTTTAATTACAATCATAATTATGCTAGTACTAATTAGTAATATATATATTCTTTTTAGATTGTTTTTGTCTATGGTCAATTAACTAACTGAAAATGAACGCTGCCAACATCAAGAGCTTTGACATTTTGCATTTTTTAAATCCTGATGGGGCAGATCGCAGATGGCAAGAGCGTATGTGGTTTAATGCACAAGTATCACATGGAAAATTTAAAAAAGAAAAGAAAAGAATGTATGACATGGTAATAGAAAAAGATAATTTTGTAACGTGGATTGTATTTTTTTTTTTATAAATTGTTGATAGAAAGTTAAGTCTTTGATATTATGGACCAACTTTTTTTTTTATTAATAATTATAAGTAAGATTTATCCAAAACCAATTACATTCACTTTTTTTAAAAAAAATTATTACAAATATAAAAAATCATCAACTTTTTATTAAAATTGTTATTATGTTTAATTTTTAAAAAATATAATACATATAACCTCTTAATTTTAATTTTTTTTACTGTTTTCAGTCAACTTAAATATTTAAAAATTCAACTTAAAATCAAATGTTTTTTTTTTTTTTTTCGCTTGGTAATTATTTAGAATTTAAGGAGATGAATGGAGACAAGGGGAATCAAACACCAACCCAACAAGTAACAATTGCATGAGACAGTGGCGAGGTTGGTAACAACTGCTCTAGAGACAAGTTACTTAAAAGTCAAAAAGTTCTTCACATGGTATACCTTCGATGTTAGGTGTACTTGCAATGAAAAGTACCATAGAAGAAACCCACAATGCTATATAATGTTATGTTATTTTGCACATTAGATAATATAACGTAATTTTTTTATTATTGAATTAACACAAATAATATTAAATGCAAGTTGTTCAAATAAAAAAAA
>BPVZ01000031.1:870733-881301 GCA_020521535.1 Rubroshorea leprosula
GATTATGGTATATAGATGCTTTAAAAATTTAAGAGAACGAGCTTCATTATATATATGTATGCGTGTGTAAAAGTGTTGACATGCCTAACAGGACATCTCTAAAAATGTTATATTTAAATTTACATTTTTAAAAATTAATCATTAGATTAAAAGTTTTATTTAAGTGGTCATTGTGTGCTCAAGAGAACATCTCCAAAAATGTTATATAATCAAATATGAGTATACATTCACTTATACACAAGTTTTACATACTACACTTATACTAAATCTCAATAATTTATCTTTTCACTTTCAATAGTTAAGATTTATTTATATTTATTAAAGACCATTTGTTTTTCATCTAAAAAGTTATAATAAATCTCAATTATTAAAAGTGAACAGATGATTAGTTAAGATTTTGTTTAAATGTAATACATAAAGTTTATATATATAAGTGGATCACTCCTCATATTATATATAAAGAGAAAGAATATGCAATAACATATTGATTAACATATCAAATTAAAGAATGTAGTTTAACATGGATATAATGATAATGAAGAAACACTTACTTATGACCAGCATGGCTGATGACTTGTGCAGTTTAACAAAGTTAGGGAGATATTATGCTCTATCAATTTAGCATATTTATAAGTTGATGTCTTCCTAATCAAATATTTTAAAAGGGAATCAAGGGAAACACATGCAGACATACTTGATATTCAAGCCTCAACACTTGTGTGCAACACTTAAGCTAATTAAAGTCAAAAGTTCCCCTGCTCCTGTTTCATAGATAGTCTAGCATCAAGGTACATTACTTTTTTTTTTTTTTTTTGGGTCTCATTTAGTAACAATTAAAACATAAATAAAGTTGAAGCAGGAAAATCCTAACTAAGAATATCATTATAGATATCCCTCAAAAAAAGGAAAAGAATATAATTATATAGATACAAAAGAAGTTTTGAATATCATTTTTTTAAATTTTAAATTTTAAATTAAAAGGTTAAGTTGTCTGCAGGATGGATATTGAAGGAACACAGTACCCAATATTTTTGTAAAGCAATGCCTAAGTACTTGGTAAATATGATGATAAAAAAGCTAAAGGGTATGGAATCACTCTTTTCACACAAAATATAATGCAATTAAGCAGAATGTATTAGAGACAGACTATTGCTTTTTGGAAAGACGAGGCATAGAATCAGGTACATAAATTGGCATTAAAGGAATGAATAGATGCAGACAGTGGAAGAATGAGATTCTAGAAAATTTATATTACAAGCCAACTAAAAGCTTCCCCAAAAGGCAAAAACATATTGAAGCCTTATGATCAAGAAAATATAAATAAACAATAGAGAGAGAATGAAATTAAGCATTCAGTTTTTTGATTACTCATCTTCATTGAGATAAAAGTTTATTTATTTTAAACAATTCATGCTTATGTGAAAGTAGATCTATCAATGCATTAGGAAATATACACATAGACAAAACATGTCGTTTCCAAGATGTTATAACTTAATAATAACACTTTATAAATTTACATTACTTATAGAATCACCAAAGTCAAAATACCTTTTTTGTTCAAGAATATTTAAAAAAATAGAGTAGTATAATAAAGTAGAAGAATGTGAAGGAACATAATTTGAGCAAAATAACATGTCTTATCTATAGGGCTCTTGCTCTTGTAACCTCCATCTATAGGTTAATTATAGGAATAAATTGAGCAATTATTAATAAATAATGTACCCTTAAGTAGAATAATTATCCTATAATAGTTAGTTTGATTAAATTCTTGATAAGACAATAAATTTGATTTATAAAATATAATATTTTTTTATTAAAATACCAAATTTATAACAATTTTTCCATATCTTATTATGCATAATAAAGGTTGCTAAACCTTGAACCTTTACTTAGTGATTTAGCAATTTCTATTCCAAAGTCAATGGTCAACTAGGTTTGAAAACTATGACCCATTAAAGGATACAAGAAACTCATCACACACGTATTAATCTAAGTGTTGAGCTTTTCACATAACTAGGGTATTATGGTTTCGCACATAATCTTGATTTTCATGAGTGATTTAGAAAATTACCTATTTAATTTTTATAAAAGTGGCCTCACTTGGATACCTGCATAAGTAAAATTCGCCAACAGTGCTTGTACAATTGAGACACTACACTCAAAACTAGTTACAAATTTCATTAAGAGTAATAGATCTTAGCCTTCCAACATTGCAAGAGAGGTACATCTATACCTTAGGGATGGGCATTTGGGCAAGATGCTAGAGTGATTACCTTCACAAACATCCTCTCTATGATTCATTTTTCCCATTCAAAACCCAGTTTTTCAAGAATTATTATATTATATCAATCTTTGGGAATTAGCTCGTAGAATTCTGATCATGGGTTCAAGATCCTCATAGGAGATAACAGACTTTGTGGGCTAAGCCTCATCCCTTCAGTGTGCACTAGACCTTGGATTATGATCATTGTTTTTTTTTTCATTTTGCTTATTGAGGGTCTAGTTGGTGGTGTAGTGGGTGCTAAATTTAATTTCACTTTTTTACTTACACCACTACAAATCTTAACTGGCTTATTCAAGTACATCACTTTTATTCTCACAAGTGCTCATCGATTCATGATCATGATTTTAGAAGTCAAGTATTGAGCTAGTAAAACACCATTTCATAACATGTTAATTTTTTTTTCCTTTGAATTTTTCAATTTAGACATCATTGTACCTAATTGAACAATAGAAATGTATAACCCTCTTTTTCAAGTAAAGTATCCTATAGTTATTCATTTCGTCATACACCATTATATCATAATTGTATAATAAGAATGTACATCACATTTACTCACTTAAACACCATTATATATACCTTAATTATGGTACAACAAGAGTGCCATACAAGACTTCAATTAGATACTTTTAATCTTATCATTAATAATAATTGATAGGGTTCGCCCGATCCTTGGTTCGACATTGACACTGAACAGCTATTAACTCACTAATCCAATATTCCCCTTGTCAAAAAAAAAAAAAAATGATAGGAACACCCTTTTTTTAGGGTCATTCTCCATCCACATATATGCAATGTCCACATTAAGAGCATCTTAGATATATGTAATTTTCACATTTCTTAACTAATTAGGTTTATACGAAAACTGTTTTTCCTTCACATCAATGGCTGATAGTATTAGCATTGACAATATTTCTACTTCCCAGTGTTAATGATCACATATATGTTTAAGTCTGCCTTTACCATCAGAAGCATCAGAAAGGTAGAAAATTCTGTCTGAATAGAAATTAAACAACATTTCAATTTTGAAAAGTGCAGTCATATGAAAAAAATTTTCGATTTGCAAGAAACGTTACGACGTCATTAAATTGAAAAATCAGATTCTAAGAAGTCTAATCGAAATTGATATATTGATTATTGAATATAAATTCTAATAAATCATAAACATGAAAATATATTCATGGTTAAAGCAACTCATGAAATCATGCATTTCATAGATTATGCAAGAACACTTTTTTTTTTTTTTAATCACAAAATTATTACTATTTAGAAATTGCCAGAATGACTTAGCTTAATTATGGTATGCTTCACGGGTAAGCTAATCCGACAGGTAACTATGGCAATTATTCTTAGAAGAAAGGACCCCGACCAAACTAAATTTATGGAAAAGAGGGGTTATAGAAAATATTGACCGGTTGTGTGTGGGATTTGTGAGCAAAATGTGGAAAACTTCAGCCACTTATTTTTCCATCGTGGTAATAGTTATGCTCTATGGATGAAATGTTTGTATTAGTGGGGAATTGTGTCAGCCATTCCTTTGAGTTGTAGTCTAGCCTTGGATGTGCTCTGCAACTTAATAGGGTCAAAGGGGACGACTGTAGGGTGGAAGACTGTTTGTATTGCAATCATTTGGCCTTTTTGGTTGGTATGGAATGAAAGGATATTTAAAGGAAATCAGACTGATGTGGAAAGGCTATTTGAACTTGTGCAGTTGAGATTATTTCATTGGGTCAAAGGAATGTTGGGGCGTGTTGTTTTAGCTTCTTTGAGTGGTCTCATGAACCAAGATTATGCATGCTGGTAGTTAAAAGGAAACCGAAATAGAGGCAATTATAGGAGTGGGAGTGTTTTCAATACAGATTTGGTTCTTATGACATTGTAGACTTGATATTTTTTTTTATTGTATATAGGTTTGAATATCCCTTGTACTCATATTAATAACATTGTTGTTAAAAAAAGAAACTATGTTAAGATTAATATTCCTAATTAAGCCCAAGAAATGAACAAGTACAATTATTAGTGCAAACAGATATGCATGGTCATCATACCTCTTAATTAAGCGTAATCAAACATTCATACACACATATTTTTTTTTTTTTTGAACAGCAAAGAATATGTATATTATCAAACTGAGTGCAAGGGGTACTCAACCCATTAAGTTATACAAAATAACAGTCATCCAATGTTAGTTCCCTCTTTTAGACCACTTTTCAATTAATCCCACCCCTATTGCTAGACAAACATGCTGCAGGATTAATTAACCAATCTGAAAGAATAAAATAACACTTGGATTTTTTTGCTTTAATCCATTCGAATGATCTTAGTTGAATAAGTTCTAATAGCTTACCCATATTAATTTCTGTATCCTCGAATATTTTGCGATTTCTTGCCATCGATACTGTCCATATGACAGTATTCCAGATGCAATCCCAACCTTCTGCTATGTGTGGGTCTTTGATCTTAGTCCCGAATTGGTCAAAAGTGTTGCAACAGTCTTCCTTTAATGTTACTGTGGTCCCCCACCATTTGCTGTAAGCTTTCCAAAGCCATTTACTTAATGCTACCAAAATTATTTTTAAAAGTATTAATTTTGTTTAATTAAATTGTTAAAAGGTGTTATGGAAAAGATCTAAAGAGATCTCCTCAATCTCTTCATGAGCAACTCAATTTTTGATTTAGTGTATAATATATTATGTTTTCTTTTGTAATAGGGTTACTAGACTTGTACTTGTGCGCCTGTATATAAGTATTGCATACACATGAATGAAATTAAGCCATTCCTAATTTTCTTTGTTCAAACTCTGTTAGTGGTATTAGAGCCTCCTCTCAAATGAGACCATGGCTCACCAAAACTCCATAAACAAGCCTAGCAATCATACTTCCTTGGCATGTCAATTGTGTAACTAGTCAGGCCACACAGCACAAAATTGTTCCCACTTTCGTATATTGCCTAACTCACCTATGGCAACTTTCATAGCTACATCTCATAACTCTGCTAATAATCGGCTTATTGACTTAGGTGCAAATAGTCATGTGACTTCTAACTTGGTGAACCTGGTTCTGCATTTCCAGTACACTGGTCCTGATAAACTCTTAATCGGTGATGGCTCAGGATTGCAAATCACACATGTGGAACAAACTATAGTTTCCACACAAAATACATCTCTTCCTTTAGATAATGTTTTATGTGTACCTCATGTTTCTAGAAATTTAATTTCTGTCTCTCAATTATGCAAATCAGCCAATGTTATTGTTGAATTTCACACTTCTCATTTTTTTGTGAAGGATCGCAACATGGGGGTGATATTGCTTCGTGGACAAAACAAAAATGGAGTGTATGAGTTTCCTATCATGGACCAATACAAATCGCAACCAAGTGCTCTGGTAGGTGAACGTACCTCTTTTATAGATTGGCATGCTTGGTTAGGACATCCATCCTCAGAGGTTCAAAATAAAATTTTTAGTGAAAATAGCCTACTAACATCATCAAAGGTAGAGCATTTTTCTTGTGATTCTTGCCTTTGTTCAAAGAGTCACAAGCTATTTTTTGGTCATTTCTCTGTCAAGGGTCAAGAACCATTAGAAATTATCTATTCAAATGTTTGGGGTCCAACTCCAGTTTTATTTATTGATGGTTATAGCTATTTTGTTTTATTCATCGATCTCTTTAGTCGTTATATATGGCTCTTCCCTTTAAAACAAAAATCAGATGTTTCCCTTATTTTTCCTAAATTTAAAGCTTTAGTTGAAAACCAATATGGTACAAAAATCAAGAATTTTTATTCTGATGGAGGAGGTGAATATATTGGATTACGAAGATTCCTTTCTGAGAATGGAATCTCTCATTTCACTACACCTCATTATGCTCCTGAACTTAATGGTATAAGTGAGTGTTGAAATCGACATATTGTTAAAACTGGTCTCACTTTGCTTCACCAAGCTTCTTTGCCACCTCATTTTTGGTCTCATGCTTTTCTCACAGCAGTCTACTTAATTAATCGGTTGCCTTCCTCTGCTCTCTCTTTTAAATCTCCATTTGAAAAATTATTTCATATCAAGCCAAATTACTTAAAACTTTGAATTTTTGGTTGTGCATGTTATCCTTGGCTTCGACCATATACAAAAAACAAGCTTCAATTTCATTTTCGTCGATGCTTATTTCTTGGGTACTCTATAGAAAATTTAGGATATAAATGTTTTGATTTTCAAACAAATAAAATCTTTTATTCTAGGCATGTCTTATTTAATGAAATTTTTTTTCCATTTAATTCTCATAAGTTTGACACCACATTAGGGATGACAATTTCCCTCGATCCTCGCGGGGATTCCTGCCACAAGGATGGGGCGAGGAGGAATATTCCTCCCCATGGGGCAAGGATGGGGGCATTTTCCCCCTGCGAAATTACGTCGAGAATTTTCCTCGTCCCTGTGAAAAATTTAAAAATATATAAATTAATTTTATTTTAAATTTTATTCAACCCATTAACAAACCCAACCCCAATCCCAAACCCAATTCAATAAAAATTAAATTTAACCTAACCCAACCTAACCCATTATTAACCCTAATCCTATCACCTTATCATCTCATCAGTCATCACTCACTCTAACCTTCCCCTTGCTGTCGTTAGTACCAAACTACCAACTGCACCAAGTTCCCTTGCAAAAGCAGATCATTTATCTACTTATTTTTGTTTTGCTACTTCAAAAACTCAAGAGCAGAGTTTGTTCTCCTGCACCTGCAGAAGCATATTTGCTTATTTTGCTTTTGCTGCTCTAAAAGCTCTAACATTCAGTTGTTTTGCCCTTCTTCTTCCATGTCACTAGGTGTTCTTTTGTTGTTTCACATTTTCATCACATTGAACATGTTTTTCTTTTCTTTTTTTTTGGCTTTTTGGTTTTACTTGTTGATTTGATTGCTAAATTCGTTCTACTTGTTGATTTGATTCTTAATTTGTCTCTTCGTTGCAAGATCTAGAAGTAGATCTACTAGATTTTTTTTTTTTGTGGTTTAGATCTATTAAATGTTAATCTTTAATTAATCTTACATTCAAGCGAATTTTTTGATGCAAAAACTGATGTTTTTTGTCCATAGACATGGTTCCCTTTTAAGTCTCCTAGGCTCCCTAATTTCTTCTTGATTATGTAAAGGCTTAATTTTTTTTTTTTTTTTGATATAAATTGACAGGGAACGGGATAGGGGGCAAAATTTGTCCCCCGTCAAAAATCCCCGCAAGGATTCCCATCCTTGCGAATCACGAAGATGTCCCTCCTCGTCCCTATGGGGCCCCGTTGCCATCCTTACACCACATCCACTTTTAATTTTCAAAAGTCAATTTTATGTTCCAATCTTTTCTCCTCTAAAACCTCCTCACCTACCATGCCAATCTCCATTGAGCCACGTTTCCCCTTGGGGTCTTCCCCTTTGTTCTTTTGGCAAGAATCATATCCCAATGCTGCAACTTCCTCAACTCATCTCCTTGGTCTTTTTCCCACTACAATCATGGTACCCTCTGCAACCAACTCCCTGTCAAGCCAATCCATCTCACCCTCACATTCTTCTTCTCTTTCTCAAACTCCACCCGACTCAACCAACTCATCCAACTCACCCATTACTAACTCACCGTCATTCTCACCTATTACCTTACAAACCATTTCTCCAATACCCTCCCTTGCTCGTACAAGTAACTCCCAATCTGAATTCTCTTCCAATGACTCACCTCCCTCTAGTCCTAACATCCAAATATCAACCTCTGCCTCATCCTCTCCCCTTCACCCGATAAACCCACCCATCCGAACCCATCCGATGGTCACTCATTCTCAAAATCAGATTTTTAAACCAAAGCAACTCTACCTTGTCGAAACCCCTATTCTGAAGTTGAGCCAACGTGTGTGAGTCAAGCCTTGAAAGATCATCGGTGAAGGCAGGCCATGTCTGAGGAATTCAATGCTTTGGTAAGTCAAGGTACATGGGATCTAGTTCTTCTTGAACCTAATCAAAATGCTATTGATTGTAAATGGGTTTTCAGGTTGAAAAGAGGCAAAGATGGACAAGTTGAACGCTATAAAGCAAGACTTGTGGCTAAAGGGTTCCATCAACAACTGAGGACAAATTACACTCAAACTTTTAGTCCAGTTATAAAACCAACAACAATACGAGCCATTCTGTCCATTGTCGTAAGCAGGGGTTGGAAAATTCATCAGTTAGATATCAACAATGCATTTCTTCATAGGAAACTTGATGAACAATTGTTTATGCAACAACTAGCTAGGTTCACTGATCCTAATCTTCCCCATCATGTTTGTCAGCTACAAAAATCCCTCTATGGGCTTAAACAAGCCCCAAGAATGTGGTTTTGAGAATTGAAACAATTTTTGCTTGCTCACTGTCTCACCAATTCAAGGTCAAATTGCTCCCTTTTTATTTATCGTCAGAATACTAATTAGCTTTATGTCTTGGTGTGTGTAGATGATATACTCATCACTGGAAGCAATCTTACAACTATTGACCATTTAATAACTACCATGAGTTCCAAATTTTTAGTGAAAAATCTTGGTGAATTGGATTTTTTTACAGGAGTGGAAGCTATTCAAACTAATGCTGATTTATTTCTTTCCCAGAGCAGTATATTCAAGAAATTTTGCAACGAGCAAGCATGGAAAATGCTAAACCAGTAAGCACACCCCTCTCCTCTACCACATCTCTTCGGCAAATATCTGGTCACTCACTCATAGACCCAACGACATATAGAAAAATTGTTGGTTCCCTCCAATATTTATCTCTAACTTGGCCAAATTTATGCTTAACTATCAACCGGCTATCTCAATTCATGCATAGCCCTATTGATCTTCACTGGCAAGCAATGAGACGTGCTCTTCGATATCTTAATGGTACAAAATTTGATGGACTTTTGGTTCATCTACAAACCTTTTTGTCTCTTCATGGTTTTTTTGACGTTGATTGGGCGGGTGATAAGGATACTTTAATCTTTACAACTGGCTATGTTATGTATCTTGGCTCCAATCTAGCGTCTTCAAAAAGCAACCAAACAGTGAGCTGTAGCACGAAGCTCAACAAAAGCAAAGTACAGAGCACTAGCAGTAGCTAGCTCTGAAATGGTTTGGGTTCTTAATCTTCTTCATGAGCTTGGCATCCCTCCTTTAACACCCCCTATACTTTATTGTGATGACATAGGGGCAACTTATCTCAGCAGCAATCCAGTCATGCATTCTCGCATGAAACACATTGCCATCAACTTGCACTTGTTTTTGTGACTTAGTTGACCACAAAGTCCTTCGAGTTTCTCATATCTCTTCTAAAGATTAGTTAGTTGATGGACTTACCAAGCCATTATCTAGCACTCACTTTACTTATTTGAGATCCAAGATTGGAGTCGCAGATGGCTCCTCCATCTTGCGAGGGCATGTTAAGGAAAAGATCTAAAGAGATCTCTTCAATCTCTTCATGAGCAAGTCAATCTTTGATTTAGTGTATAATATATTATGTTTCCTTTTGTAATAGGGTTACTAGACTTGTACTTGTGCGCCTGTATATAAGTGTTGCATACACATGAATGAAATTAAGCCATTCCTAATTTCCTTTGTTCAAACTTTGTTAAAAGGATCATGATTGGCATACATTGCCGTCCATCACCTTTCATTACACACTGAATAAAATATAAATATTCTACAGTTTAGAATTAGTTGAAGAAAAGCTTAATCTTGCTACCATTCAATGTAAGAAGCAAACATCCAATAATTTTGTGTCACTAAACTTCACCATCTTCTTTGACTCTAAAGACTACTAGGTTTCTTAATCTTACTATCATTAATGCAAGAAGCAAACATTCAGTCGAAAAAAGTGCTGGACATTGCTTGATGCTGCCAACAATCCATCTTCTTTGAAGCACCATTAGACATTTCCAATGGCTCACAAAGAATCGAAAAGACATTTCTAGCAACTCACAAACAATCAAAAAGACGTTTCTAGCAACTCACAAGAAATTAGAAAAAATGCAAAATAAAATCAAAAAATTTTTGCCAAGGCTATTTAGATTCCATTTTAGTTGAGATGGAGGAAACCCAAGGTTAAATTGGTCCTCCAATGGCTTTAATTTCAATTTGCAATTTTGTTTTGCCATCAGCTCTCTTCCTCAAAACCCATATCAAAATTCCTAAAACCGAAGCCTTTTTCTCCCAAAATTTGAAATGAATGTGCAGGGGATTTCCTCTTTTTGTTCTTCAATCAAATTCTACTTAAATCCATCTCTTTCTACCATTTTGTTTTACC
>BPVZ01000031.1:881401-892733 GCA_020521535.1 Rubroshorea leprosula
CGACCTTAGCTTTTTCGACATAGGTGAGGATGAAATGAAGGTGAAAACAAGGTTAGTGGCAGATCTTGGTGGCCGTTTTGGAGAAAATGGAGGTCAAGGAAGGGCAATCGGAGAAAATGGAGGTCGGTGTTGTTTCGATCTTGGGTTCCAGATGATAGTCACCTACTAAGAATTTAAAAGGAGCCAACGGATACCAATCATAGTCCTAGATAAGCGAGGATAAGTCTTTAATGCATCACAAATCCTATCAAATTCTATTTTATTCAATAAACCAAATATGTAGAAATGAGGGTGTCAATTTAGAGTGTAATCCTATCATTTCCTTTGTTAAAAATAGCTTAATAATTAATATTTATTTCATTAATTAAAACAGTTGGGGGAATGGCAGATTTTTGTATTGGTGGTCTGGGCAGAATTGTTGGCAAGGAGATGGGTTCTTGTATTTTTCTAGTGGTCACCTGGTACTTATGGTATAGGCGGAATGTTCAAGTGTTCTGAAAAGATGAAGGATTACCAAAAAACTTGCTGGAAAGGATGCAAATTAAAACATTTATATGGATAAAATTAAAAGTCAATGGCTGCGTTTTTTCTTTTTACGAATGGCAATCTTATCCAATGAAATGTGCTAAGTCTGTCAAAAATCACAAAAGGATGAGGAAGCAGTTCTTTAAAGCTTGCGGGACCTCTAGGTGATGGATAGGTGGGGCTGTTTCGTATTCATATGTTTAGGTTTGGGCACCTGACGCTTTTGGTTATTGTATGTGGTTTGTAGCTTTATCATCTTCTGGTTAGTAGGAGATTGGCTCTCCTCTGTTGTGGTCTCCTACTTTTGTATATGGGCAGGAGCACCGTGCTTCAATAATTTAATCTTTCTTTGGCTGATAAAAAAAAAATTTTTATTTCATTAAAAACAACTAATACTTATTACTTGATAAATTAAAATTAATTTATAAAATAATATTTTTAAATATTATAATTATATATTTAAGAACAAAATTATAAATATCAATTAAATTAAATATAAATTTAGTGACCTTAATAATTTGATTGGTGAGAATAACCACGCCTCCCTCGTACTCCTATATGTTACAAACTCATGTCCCCGCTCTCACTGAGCTAAATAACAATTACATATTTCACACACAAAACCAGCATCCAAAGGTTAAATATTGAGGCATTACCAGATCTGGTAATCCACCTCTTACACTGCAGTTTTATTACCCCTTGTTTCATACGTTCCCGTGGCTCCAACAACCAATATCCGTTCCATTGTTTCATACGTTCCATACATCTGTCCCTATTGGAAGCACTTCTGGTATGTTCTCTTGCTGTTTCTGAATATACAAAATCCAAGATTTTGTTCAGAGGAAGTCATCAATAATGTAAGCTGCCTACAAGAACTGATCGATAATATCAATCCTGCAATTATAAAATGTTGGTAGCAAATCAGAACACTAGCTCAACCAGGTACTGGTACGTTATCCCGATCTAGCCAACCGCAGGAAACTCAGTTAGAAACATGAGAGCCATTTAGGTCCCTCTCCCGTAACTACTGTACGTACAAGTAGTGATTTCCTGTTCTAGAGAGATATATAAAAGCCTTGCTATTAATAATATTCTTAGAGACATTTCAATACCAAGACTGCACATCCATTTTCATTGCAAAGGGGATTCTGATTGTCAATTTCTTTTAAACAGAAATTTAGAGAGTCTCATTTTTTGACATTTTGATTATGTTTGGACTGCAAAGAGAAAATTATTAGACTAGGAGAAAGCCCCAATACTTAGGAGGCCTTCACCAATTCAATAGTCAATTTTGAGCAATACCGCGCAAAACATTTATGTAATTGCTTACCAAATTAACAATTACAAGCATATTAATTTAGAGAATAGCGAAGATATAATTTTTTTTATATAATTTTTTTTTTGTAACTTTACATATTATTTAATAATAAATTCATTTTATTTTAATTAAATTTGATACATTGTGTATAACATTAGATGTTATGTAATAATTTATTTTTTTCACCTGTGTGTATAAAACTTATTAAGTTACTTGTTTTGTAGTATGGAAAAAGAACCTTCAAATAAGACAAGCAATTTAATGAGATTTATTTTTATTTAATAATTTAAATTATATTATTGGATATAATTTAGACTATAATGAATCTCTTTAAAATTTATTTTAAAAGACTCTTAATATTATTTTATGAGTAGTGTAGTGATATAGAGCACAAAAACTTGAGAGTAAAATTTAAAATTAATAATATAGCATAAATTATATTAATAAATAAATTGGTATATATAATATTAAAATTTAAATAAAATAAAAATTTATTATTAAAGAATATATAATTTGTTTTTTTATTATTTTAAATAATATAATTTATATCATTTTACTGGTTAAATATTTTTTCGTCCCTTTTACTATTATTTTTCTATATTATATTTAAAAAATGGATTCTTCGAATTTGTGAAACATACAAGAGAATTCTGTCGTTTTGTTAATGAAATCCATTAGCACCGTTGGTCCAAGTGAGCCACCGTCGAATAGGGCCTCGCACTCGCACTTTCCTCCCATAAACGACATGACGAAGTGTATTAGGACAGATTTATAGCAGCAATTCATTTGCTGACGTGGCACCCCATTATCCGGACGAAATCCAAAAACAATGAAGTTTCCTTCCTCTCATACAGGAGACCCAAATACAAGCAGTAGCAGTATCAGCAGCACTTCACCATGGCGGTATCTTGTCCTCCTTTTTTCATCTTCTTCTTCCTCCTGTTTCTCCGTTCACTTCCTCCGTTCCTGTCTTCATCGGAATCGGATTCCCCACATAATTTCATCATCCACGTCTCCAAATCCCACAAACCCTCCTTTTTTTCCTCTCCCCGTCACTGGTATACCTCCATCATCCACTCTCTCCCTCCTTCTTCCCACCCCACCGAGCTTCTTTATACCTACGAGCGCGCCATCAATGGCTTCTCCGCCCGTTTAACCGCCGAACAGGCGTTCAAACTCCGCCAGCTTCCTGGTATCCTCTCTGTTATTCAGGACCAGGCGCGTCAGATTCACACCACTCGAACTCCTCACTTTTTGGGCCTCTCCGACGGAATTGGCCTTTGGGGGAACTCGAATTACGGCGATGGTGTGATAATCGGAGTTCTGGACACGGGGATTTGGCCGGAGCGTCGGAGTTTCTCGGATTCGGATCTGTCCCCTGTTCCGTCGAGATGGAAGGGTGTATGCGAAGCAGGGCCCGATTTTCCGGCATCCGCTTGTAATCGGAAGATCATCGGCGCTAGAGCGTATTACAGAGGATATGTGTCGTATCTTGGAAAACCCATGGATGAGTCAAAGGAATCTAAATCACCACGGGATACCGAAGGCCATGGGACACACACTGCTTCTACGGCTGCCGGATCTGTGGTGGTCAACGCCAGTTTCTACCAATACGCCTATGGGGAAGCTCGCGGCATGGCAGCGAAAGCTCGAATTGCCGCTTACAAAATCTGTTGGAGTTTTGGGTGTTTCGATTCCGATATACTAGCAGCCATGGACCAAGCTATCGCCGATGGAGTTGATGTGATCTCTTTATCCGTCGGAGCAACTGGGTATGCTCCTGAGTACTATCACGATTCCATAGCAATTGGGGGTTTTGGTGCTGCACAGCACGGAATTGTTGTTTCATGCTCTGCTGGGAATTCTGGTCCTGGTCCGTTCACCGCCGTTAACGTTGCGCCTTGGTTATTAACCGTTGGTGCGTCCACAATTGATCGAGAATTTCCAGCTGATGCTGTTCTCGGCGATGGAAGGATCTTCAGTGGCGTGTCGCTGTATTCCGGAGGTCCTCTTCCTGATTTCCAGCTTCCTCTCGTATATGCTGGCGATGCTGGAAATAGTTATTGCTATATAGGCAGTCTAACTCCATGGAAAGTTCAGGGGAAAATTGTAGTATGTGACAGGGGAGGGAATGCCAGAGTTGAAAAGGGAAGTGCGGTGAAGCTTGCTGGTGGGTTGGGAATGATTCTTGCAAATATTGCAGGGAACGGTGAAGAACTGATTGCTGATTCCCATCTGATTCCGGCAACCATGGTAGGGGAAGAAGCCAGCAATGAGATACGAAATTACATCAAGTCCAGTCAGTTCCCTACGGCCACAATCAATTTCCGTGGGACAGTGATTGGCACTAACCCTCCAGCCCCAAAGGTTGCAGCTTTCTCTAGCCGGGGTCCGAGCCACCTGACCCCAGAGATCCTCAAGCCGGATGTCATTGCTCCAGGTGTCAACATCCTTGCCGGCTGGACCGGGTTCACTGCGCCAACTGATCTCGATATTGATCCCAGGAGAGTCGATTTCAACATAATCTCAGGCACCTCAATGTCCTGTCCTCATGTCAGCGGATTGGCTGCCCTGCTTCGAAAGGCATACCCCAATTGGTCACCGGCAGCCATCAAATCCGCCCTTATGACTACTGCTTACACCGTTGATAGCTCCGGGAATGACATTAAGGATCTTGCAACAGGTGAAGAATCAACCCCGTTTATCCACGGAGCTGGCCATGTTGATCCGAACAGAGCTCTTAATCCGGGATTGGTATACGACATTGAAGCAGATGATTACATTGCATTCCTCTGCTCCATTGGGTATGACTCATTCCAAATCGCAATTTTCCTTGGAGAGCCAGCAGGTTCCGACATATGTGACGGGGAGCTGTCTTCTCCAGGAAACCTGAATTACCCATCATTCTCAGTTGTGTTCGGATCAGACACCAATGTGGTTAGATACAAGAGGACAGTAAAGAATGTGGGGAGTTCCGCGGGTGCAGTATATGAAGTTAAAGTGAATGCACCTCAAGGGATTGAGATCAGTGTCTGGCCAAGTAAACTTGAGTTCGGTTCCAAGAACCTGACATTGTCCTACGAGGTTGAGTTTAGAAGTGGTGTTGGGTTGGGACTGTTGGAAGTTGGATCCCAGAAATTTGGGTGGATTGAGTGGAGTGATGGAGTTCATCAAGTGAGGAGTCCGGTTGCTGTAAGGTGGATCCAAGGACTTAAGGAGACCATTTGAATTTGTATAGAATTAATGTAGTAGGGTGAAGAAAGGACATTGCGTATTGGGGTCTTTATTTTTTGAGTTTTCTACTTTCATCTTATAATTGTGTTTTGTTCATAATGTATCCATTTATCATCATAAATCATGTGGAGGGATGGATGAAATGTGAGAGATCGAGAACATCCATGGACATTTGATTCCGAAGTGAATTTTAGTTCAAAAAGAATGCTTCGATTCCATGCTTTCAGTGGACATCTCGTAAGAAGAAAATAAAACGAATTACTAGGAATTATATGAATTCATTTCTCAGCCCTTAGCATAAAGTCGCTTTGGCCGAGTGGTTAAGGCGTGTGCCTGCTAAGTACATGGGGTTTCCCCGCGAGAGTTCGAATCTCTCAGGCGACGTTTATTTTTTCATTTCATCTGTTGTTCCCATTTCTTTTCTTTTCTTTTCTTTTTTTCTGCCACCAAACATGAAAATTTTCAATTAAGAAAATGGCGAACAAGGTTAGCTGTCTTTGTTTCAGAATTCCAAATCGAGGAAGATGGGGATTCTTCCCTTTTCTGTTGCACCTTTAAATGTAGATGTGATTGGGAGTCTTCAGTTGCAGAGCTTAAAGAGAACTCAATGGGTACAGCTTATTTTTAACCCTAAGTTTATATATATGAATATCAATTTATTTCGCTAGATTCATCTTTATTTGTTCTTCACAATAGAGAATTTCAAAGGAGCATTGAGAATCAGGTACAATATGAAAATTTTGTTTCAAATCGACCACAATTAATTTACCTTCTTTTTTATCAGACTGACTTCAATTAATTAAAAAGAATATATGCAAATATTAGGTCCCCTTTTGATTCACAGGCAATAATTAAAAAAATCTAGCATGTAACTGCTCCCATTTGCACCCAATTGCTGTTCCGCTGATGCTGTGAAAGTACGTGGAAAGCATGGTTGCGAACATATGCCCCTCGTCTTCTCTGCCCAAGTATTGGACATTTTGTTGATTGTTTTCTGTCAAAAAGGATACAGAAAGTATGGCATTTGTTGAGACTTGAAAATCATGATAAAGAAAAAGGGATTAATTTAGCATTGAATTATTGGCGAAGTTGAGGAATTTTGGTAGATCCATTTGTGATGCCTCAATTTTATATTAAAAAAAAAAATGAAGTATGCTTGAATGAATTATTGATAAGAAAAAATATTGTTTAATTTGGATTACATTAAATTGCATAATATTTATTATTAAATGAAAGATAAGTTATCTAATTTTGGAGGCCCTTCCATTAAATAATTCCGTTTTAAATTCAAATTGCCAAATAAGATATTAATATATAAATATAACAATAATGATACAGTTATAATATTACATAAAAATATAAATTTATAAAAAATTAGTGTCTATCTATTTTATCTTTTTAAAATTAAAAAAAAATTATTTTAAAATTACATCGTTTCAATAAATTTTTATTGAAAAAAATTAAAATACCATATTTTTAAAATATGAATTATAGTATTTTTTTTCCTTTCTTATAGTATTTTATTAAAATTGTGTAATTTTAAAATATATATTTTTTAATTTTTAGGAGGTAAGATGGTTAAAAGGTAACAGATAAATACTAATTTCAATTTATAATTATAATATGTCATTAAATAATATAGATAATATTATAAATAAACATTTAAAAAAAAATTATTGTAATTATAAAAATACGATAACAACTTAATATTTTAATGACATTATTTTTGTTTCTGCAATAAACCACTGAACCGCTGACCCTCATATGTCTCCAAAATTACAATAAATAAATTATAGAAGATTCTCAAGTACTATTATTTTATAGATCTCATGGGCTGCGTAATGCATGATGTCACAACGAACAAAGCAAGATAGAAAATGTTTTAGGGTAGCGTTATTTATGCACCCTAGAAATATTAATATCACACCATATTTACGTACATAGCTAATGACTATTTTACCCTATATTAATTGCAGCTTAATTGGGACTAACCTCCCACGGTTATATCCCAACGCCCATCAAACAATTCATTCGTGAATAAAGGAAGTTTTATTAATTTGTATTTTAAAAATAAAGGTTAAAAGGGTAATAAATAAATATATTTTATGAATTTATAATAAAATAATTATTTAATTAAGTTTATTTATTTAGTATTTATATTAAAATTAAAATTAATTTTTATATTTTTATATACAGTATATTATAGAAAAACTTTAAAAAATAATAATAATAAATAATACTCGGCAACCCATCCATTCATCTTTGCAAACTTGCCACCGGAATAGCATCATTCCGAAGTTTGAAAATCGAAATCCATTTGTGATCAGAGTGACCATATCAGGAAAACGAAACACCCACCCCAGAATCTCCTTGAAATGGGTCTGGAAAATCCAAACCCGGAAGGCCGAGAGTCAAATTGGGAGAACAATGATTGTTTTGAGTATTGATCCGCAGGTTCAGAGAATACGAGGAAAGGCCGAGCTCGTAATTGTGATGGTGCCGTTGTTGCTCCTACAGTTTTTTGGCTTTATAACTTGTTGAGTGATTGTTATAAGGTTCCATTTTCTGCTTGCATATATGCAATTCTCCGGCCAAGCTCCTCTACAAATTGGAATTGCACCCACATTACCCAGAAAATTAAACATCAATAATCATCTAATCCAGTGAACCCATAATTTTTTTTTTATTATTTTTAGTTTTTTTGCTGCCTGAGCAAAACCACAAATCAAATTTTGCAAAGGATGTGAATTTCTAGTTTGTAGGAATTTTTTGTAAAGGGTTTTGGGTCTGTAAGATAAGAATTATCAAGGGATTGAACTGTGATTTGATGAGGGTTTTAACCATGCATTTGGAATTTGGCAGCAGAAAGGTTCCATTTAAGATACAATCAATAAGGGGTAAAATAGTCAACTAAGTAAAAGTAGTGTGACAATAACATTTTGGAATATGACAATAACCTACCCATAATTTTAATATGAACAAGCTATTCATTTTTCAATTACAAGAAAAGAAAAAACTATTCTTTTTCCAGGGAATTGCAATTAATATTGCTTCAAGATGTCATTCCTTCTCATTAATTTCTTGCTCGAGATTTTATGGAATTAATTGCGGCTCTAAAGGGTAGGCAATCGGAAGTCAAAAGAAATAAATACGTATTTTGGATTGAGATATCCCTGAAATAATTGTAAAGACTCCAAAAGTTTTATTCTCGCATGTGAGAAAAGATATGGACGTAGATGCTTGAATTTTCCTAATCCAATTCTAAACTAGTAAAAACATTTGGGATTAGAAAAATTGATTCTAATGTTTCAAGGATGTGACAAATATTTAGTTTAAACTTTATCCAATGAAAGAACTAAAAAAAGAATCATTCACAAGCTTAAGCAACTTCGTAGAGAATGAAATGTTTCACCAAGAGAAATTAATGTGATTAATTACCATTCTTAATGGAATAGAGTCAATAGTCTTCATTTTCTATATATTAATAATAAATTTTTTTCTTCGGCAAGTTGTTATGGTATTAAAAATATCATCATATTGAATAATAACCACAAAATATATGAAACATAATACAAGTCTTATTTAAATTTCATTCATTTTATGGTTAAAATTGAACATTAAAAATGTCAACTATCTTGATTTTTACTTTATGTAAGGAAAATAAAGATAATTTCTTAATCTAAAAGGAAATTTGATTGAGTTTTTTAATTTATAATACAAGTTAAAAGCATAATTTTTTAATAAAAAATATATGTTAAAGTACAATACATACATGTTTTCACCGAAAATTTGTATTTAAAAAAAGAAAAAAAAAAAAACTCATTTTGATCTAGGAAGCCTTTAATTATTCTCAATGGTACTCTAGGCTAAAGATGCTTTTCTCTACTTAAACAATTGCTCAAACACCTTCCTATTATTTGTTAGATTTCTCTTTGTTTCTCCTCTCTCCCTTGAGTCTCTGATACACCAAAAATGGCTGCGGATGACCAAACCAACCCAAAAGCCCCACCTCCAACCCAATTAACCACCCCTTTCCGATGGTCAACACGGCGAAAAACCATCCTTCGGAGGCGGAAACCTCCGACAATTCGACTCGGCAGCGGGAAGAAACACAAGAGAGGATTTTCCCTGGCTAGGATTCTGAGAAGGATCAAACTGAGGTGGCTCAAGTTGCAGTACACATGCATGCTTAGGAAGCTCAAGGAATACTACAGAAATTTGATCAAGGACATTGCGGAGGCAGGTTCCACTATAGAGACTTTTCAGCAGAGATTCTTGATGGAGACGAGCTTTGCCGTCCCCGTCATGGGCGTTTCATTCAACAGCTTCCCTTCCGCCACCGGATCCAATCGTCCTTCAGCCCTGTTCATGTAAAGCACTCTGTTTTCTCGTGATCTAAGTCTTCTATGCTCGCCCCTGGATGGAAACAACCCTCGTACTCCGGTGTTTCAGTGAATCTTAAGAGACTCGGGTTTCCATTCATGAATGCAACTAAAGTAATTTATGGTGAATCTTGCTTTTTTCTTTTTTAAGGTTTCGAGTTTGGACTCAATGGTTGCTGTACAAAAAGAAATTAAGCCAATGAATGTACAAGTTTTTCCTTGTTCTTAAAGTTATCTTATGTAATGGATTCAATTTCCGAGCAATCTCTTTAGTTTTTCCTTTTGGTTTTTCTGCTGGTTTTTTCTTCTTTATTTTCTTGGGAAACATACATGGGATGATCTTCCTTATTCTGTACCCTATATGTTAAGAAGAGCAAAATAGTTTTTGTTTTGGAGTTTTATAAAGAGATATTAATTATTTTAATCAAACAGATGTTAATTTCAAAATAATAAATCTTTTTAATTTAAAATTTGTTCTAGAATAATAATTTTTTTATATTTTAAATGAGAAAAATAATTTTTTTTATTTTATTCATATAATTATCTCTTAATTTTAATTATTTATTATATCATGAAAAAATCTTACTATTTTTAATTTTTTAAGGATAAAATAGGTAAAATAAGAAATGATCTTTAAATCTCTAATAATAAGATAAAAACAACAAAAAAAAGTCTATTAGTTTAAAATATAATCGGGTAAACAATAACAATTAATCTAAACACCACTAAAAGAAATCCAAATTGAGAGTCAATTTCAATTAACTAATTAATTAAAATATTAATTAGTGTGCTTTCAGTCAGATTCCATGGGTGCAAGCGACATGCATTACAACTTGAACATGACGAAATGACAACTAAATCCAAATTAAATAAATCATTTCTTCATGAATGATGAATATCTTGCTTCTTAATCAGTAAAGAAGAAAGTAAATTGTTTATATAATTAAAATCGTCAACGATTTAAATAATTCAGTGATCATCTCTTTTTATAAAAAATAAGAAGTTTTAAATTTAAGTTGCATAACATACGAATGGAGTAGAATAAGAAATGAGAGATGGTTACTTTATATTTTGCAACCAAAATAATATATATATATATATATATAATTATATTCTAGTTGGGTTATTACCGTGTAAAAAATGTAAAAGCTAACCAAGATAAATTTGAATATTGTTAAGCCAGTAATTGATTCACAAGTTGAGCGCAACTTGTCATCAAAAGGGTATAGTTTCCGGTCCTCATAAAGGAATTAACCCCAAAAGAGAATACTAAATCTAGACTGTAATTCTCCCACCAACGCTTATTTGCGAATGAAAGCAAGGTATGGTACTTGAAAATAAAAAAAACAAGGGAAATAGAATACAAATTACGTTGCCCTGTCGTGACTAAAGAGTTGTCAGGGTTAGAACACCTCGAGTTGGTGACACCACCAAGAGATCTCCCCAACGAGATGCGGTCAATAATAGATTAACTAACTTGTGCCGTAATTTTAGGGTTTTTTTTTTCTTTATATATAGTAAAAAAAATGTAAAATATTAGTTAAAATTATTAATTACATTAAAACAATTAACCAAAATTAATTATTTATAATAAATTTACATTTTTAGATACATAACTGTTAGAAAAAGTGTTGTGCCAAATGAAGACTAAAGTCATTTGAAGCTTAACAGCAGCTTGTTTTCTTGAGCAGGCGTACACATGACCATCTTGGGGCCACTTGCATTCGTCAATAATTTACACCCTTAAAGTATAATCTCAAAATAATGAATCGACCAGTACGAAACAATATGTATGAGTTAATTAAGTAAATCCAGACAATATGTAATTCCCAAGAGTGGATCCATAAAAATGATATTAAAAATAAAGTTAGGG
>BPVZ01000031.1:899185-911936 GCA_020521535.1 Rubroshorea leprosula
AGGATGTGCCCTGGGTATGCTCTGGGGCTTAAGGTAATTCAGTCGAGTCTGGCGAATCTTCTCCATGGATTTACCTGGAAATTGCCTGGAAATATGAGGAAAGAGGATTTGAATATGGAGGAGATCTTTGGACTGTCGACGCCCCGAAAAATCCTGCTTGAGGCCGTCGTTGAGCCTCGACTTCCACCCCATCTATACTTTCTGTAATGCCACGTTTTGCGTTTAGCCTCAGTAAAAGTGGCAAATAAAGACACCAAACTATCCATAATTTCATAGAAGTAAGATATAGAACTGAGCCTACATGTTTGGTGGTGTGATGATAAAATAGAGTTTCCAGACAAAAGACAATATGCCTGTTGGATGAAAGTATTTGTCTTTCTTTATATTCCCAATACATCTAAATCCTAACCAATGGGTTGGTTCCAAGTAGTAGCTCTCTAGTGGCTCGCGCTTGATGTGGGTTTAAGTCAACTTGAATTTAAATAACAAATGAGCTTGAGCTCAAGTACATACATAGTTGAGCTCGTGAGCTATTTCCAAGTAGCTTTAAATAAAATAAAAGAAATAAATAAATTATATTTATAATAAGTTTAATTTATAAAAGTGCACATTGGGATAAGAGTTGATTAGTAAACACAAGTTTTGCATTTAACTTTGGAGTTTATTAATATTGAAAGCAAAATCTGATAAACACTTATGCGTTTTGTGTACATTTATCAAATCACAAGAGAATTAATTAAAAGCACATTTTAATGATTTGGGTTTTTTAGTAAACATTTTCGAACCATGTTGGGTTCAAGTGCACCTTTTTCTTATCCAATGGGTTAAGTTCACCACCCTTAAATCAAATTAGGAAAAAGTAGTGCAGGATTTTAATAAAATTGTTATGTTGATTGATTTGTTTTTCTTGAGTGATTCTTTATTCTATTTGTGAACAATGATTTAGAATTGAAAATTAAGTGTAAATTTTTAAAATATTGGAGTCACTACTTATATAAATTATGAGGTAAGACAAATTACTTAAAACTTAGTTTGCACAGAAATTGAGGTTTGGGTACCGTTTAGAGTGAGAAAAGGCACACAAACACCTCACAATCCATAGCATAACATATAATTGCATACCTCAATATTGGGAATCTATTTCAACTTTCAAAACATTTTCTAAGTGAAATGGATTTCAATGAAACAATTAAGACAATCATGGACATGATTTAATGACATTGGAAATTTTTAGGATCCAATTGAGATAATTAGAAATATGAGAATGAAATTGTGATAGATTTGAAAAGGTGTACTAAGTTGAAGCAAGTTTAAATCCGTGGACCAATTCGAAGTAAATTGAAATAGCATAATCTGAATTAAAATTTTAATTATTAAATGGAAGGATCATATTGATTAAGTTAGAATCTTAAAGGACTAAATTGTATTAAGTTAAAGCCTTTGAGTGAAATTGAAAATATCTTTAAAGTTTCATAATTAATAATTTTGACTTTTTGTTGACCTTTTTTTAGTACATTGAAAGGTTAATTACTTGCTAATACAAAAGTTTAAACCTTCACATTAAATTAAAATTTTTAAATTAGTGTGTATAAACTTGGCTAATTCTTATAAGTGATTTTTTATTAGACTTTATACTGTTGACTAGGTGTTTATATGAATGCTTTGCGGGTTGGACTTGGCAAAAATGGGTTTAGCATGACTTAAATGATTTGGGTTTAGAATTAGATTGGTGGCTATTTGGGTCTGGTATGTTGAAGTAGTGAATGTGGACTAAACTTTGGGACTTTTAAATGGGTTTCAAACTAAAAATAAAGGCCTAAGGCTTGGTCCGCCTACTAATTGCCTCTTCAATTCCTCATCGAATTATTCTTCATGAAAATTAGTCCTGCAACACAACAAAAATGCAAATTAAAATAATCAATAAAAATTTAATTGAATTAATACTTATTAATTTAAAAAAATTTTATTTAAAATTAAGATTAAAAATTCAAGCTTTTCCAATACCAAACAATCAACTTCTAATATAACAATAAAATAAAATAAAACAAAATAAACTTGTTAAAAAATACTCTTTCAATTTAACTTTTAGCAGTTACATTGTCGCTATAACATTTTACTAGATAAAGAACATGCATATTACTAAATAAAGATTGGACTAACAATTATTGTTCTGGTACTACTATTCAATGCTTGGGTAATGCAAAAATAAAAGAGCCCTGTGAGCATTTCTCGAAGAATGATACAACAAACAACTATATTTTATCAAATTTGTTTTCTTTATAATTTCTTGAGATGCAAAACTATTTATTAGGTGCCCATCAGTTATACCAAAATACAATGATGTAATTAAAAATATCATAGTTTTCTTAATAAGAATGGTCTGACCATAGTTTTCTTTCAGAGAAAATCTTAAATTCAGAGAAATTTTACTATACAACGGGAACATCAGCTGACGGGGTATCCCCATCCAATAAGAGAGTGATAGATAATTTAACTAATGGACAAAGTTTTTGTTAGAGGCTCAAAGCCTCTCTCTCCTCCTCGTGTATAGTACTCTTTCATCTCCTCAACTCCTCAGTTTTCTTTCTTCCCTAAACATCCCCTCTCCTCTGCATAATTTCTCATCGATGATATCCAATGCAAACAAGAAATCATTTTTAATTTTTTGCGATTCATCAATTGTGGCTTTTTGAATCAACTCTCAAATAAGTAAACTCAAATCCAAAAGGAATCTCTTGCCGTTTGCCCCTCTTCTTCCTTGGTGTTTCTCTTTCTTCATTCTTTTTGGTAACCTGAAGCCAAAAAATAAAATTCCTCACTAACAGAAACTTTATTGATGGTCCAGAAAAGAAAAAAAAACATAAACTTTATTGATATTTCAGATCAGGTGAGGAGAAGGAAATCTGGGATTTTAACATGGTTGAAATGGAAGAAGATGTCTGAAACCCAAAAAAAAAACCTAGAAAAAAGGTCGAAGATGCTGGAATTTCCCCCCTGAATCCCTTGAAAAAAAAAGGATTTAGAAGATGTTGGAATTTTGAAGGAGTTAGCATTGAACATTACCCAAAAATAAAGTTAGCATAAAAATGATTTCCACTTCTTGATAACCCCAAACCATCAGTATCAATTTAATTACCCAAATTTTATGCATCTTCTTCTTGCCTAGAATGAAGATTTAGAGAGAAATTGATGGAGTGGGCAGATGGATTTACAAAGTAATTTGATGTATTATGCTTGAAAAAAAGAGATTAAGGAGGCCTGCAAGTATCTCTGTGCAGGTGGAACCCACAAAGGAGGAGGATGAAGGCAAGCAAACGACAGAAAAAGGAGGTGGAAGGAACGTTACGTTGAGTGTTTTGTGGCCCACAACATAACTACGTGTCAGCTTATAATTGGTTTGGACACATCCTACGTCGTATCGCTGTGATATAATAGACTTTCTCCTTAAATTCAATTATATTCAACATGAAAGTAAAGAGCATAAAGAAATGAAAGAGTTTATTATTATTGGTTTGGACACATCCTACGTCGTATCACTGTGATATAATAGACTTTCTCCTTAAATTCAATTATATTCAACAGGAAAGTAAAGAGCATAAAGAAATGAAAGAGGTTATTATTATTATTACTATTATTATTATTATTATCATTATTATTATCATCATCATCGTTGAGCTACTTGAAATTAAAAATAAAAATCGTGTCCATATTGTTAAAATATACTAAAAGGGTGATTTTAAGGCATCCAATTTCTCTACAATTTTGGTTGCTCCCTCTCGCGTATAAAACCATACCCAAGTACTCTTCAATTCAACTCCATCACCTCCGAGCAACCACCACTGCCACTGCCATGGAAATGTCTTACTACGGTCATGTACGGCTTCTAACTCTAGGCCTCATCCTCCTCTCCCTCTGTCTCCGCCTTGGTCACCGAAAACTCAACCTACCTCCAGGACCATGGCCCATCATTGGCAACCTCAATCTTATCGGTCCACTTCCCCACCGATCCATCCACGCCCTCTCCCAAGAATATGGTCCAATCATGCAACTCCGCTTCGGCTCATTCCTCGTCGTGGTGGGCTCCTCCCCTGAAATTGCTAAAGCATTCCTCAAAACAACGACATCAATTTTGCCTCCCGTCCCAAAACCGCGGCCGGATAATACACCGCCTACAACTACTCCGACGTGACATGGTCTCCCTACGGCCCCTACTTTAGTCAAGCCCGTAGAATTTGCCAGATCGAACTCTTCAGCGTGAAACGTCTAGAGTCCTACGAGTACATCAAAAAGTAAGAAATGAATCTTCTATTGAAAGGCCTATAAAATTCATCCGGTACCATGGCGATGGTAAAAGATCATCTTTTTAACACCAGCCTGAATGTGACTTGCCTCTTGGTGCTGGAAAGAGGTACACGGAGGAGACGAAGAAGGAGATTGTGACACCATGTGAGTTCAAGAAGATGTTGGGCGAACTTTTCCTACTGAATGGGGTACTTGATATCGGTGATTCGATCCCATAGCTGGCGTTTTTCGATCTACAGGGGCATATCAAGAGAATGAAGGCCCTGAGCAAGAAGTTCGATAGGTTTTTGGAGCATGTGCTTTGATGGCCATACTAGCAGGAGGGGAGGGGTGAAGGATTTCATCGCGAAGGACATGGTGGATGTTCTTTTTGCAGCTCGCTGACGATCAAACTCTTAACGTTAAGATTGAGAGACATGGAGCAAAGGCCTTTGCTCAGGTATGGTTATTCATCGACCAAGAGCTGAATTTTATTACTCTCTATGTTCAGTTAGTATTTTTAATTTAATTTTTTGATTTTTTTACAAGAATTTCAGATAAAAAATTTGTAACTTATATAAACAAAAATTGAAAATTTTTATCTCTATATATGATTTTTATTAAGTATTTTTATTTGATAAAAAATTCAATTATTATTTTTATAATACATTAAATTTTTATCTCAATTTCATTTTCAAAAAGCTAAAAACTCAAACTAACACTATTAATATTGCATGGAGATACCATAAGAAGGTACCTCAACCTCTTTTTTTTTTAAGATAATATAAGTAAACACATAAATTGTTCCCTAACAAAAGTAAAAAAAAAAAAATATTTTGAAACAAAGGATTTGAATTTTTTCTTATTTTAAGTTAAACAAATACATAGTATTTTTCTCCCTAATTTAACTTTATTTATTTACTTTAATTATTTATCATATTACAAAAAATTTCTATTATCTTTCATCTCCTTTTTTTTAAGTATAATATAAATAAAAATGTAAATTATTTTTAAATCATAAGCCACTATTTAGCATAGTTTTGATTTTAGATTTTTGGTTTTTATTTTTTTATATATTTAGTAACTAATATTATATTTAAATTAAATTTTGATAAATTAAAATTTTTATAATAAACTTTGATTTCAAATACAGTAATACTGTAATAGTTACTAAATATACAAAAAATAAAAATTTAATACTTAAAACCAAAACTATGATAAATAGAGTTTAAAGATTTAATTAATTTTGATATTTTAATTTGTTGACGTGACGTTTGGTTAGATTTTCTATTCATTAGAAACAAAATTGAGGAGGTCGATCCCTCTTTTTTTTTTTTAATCCAAAAAGTTATCATAATCAGCGCCAAATTAAACCTATATAATTTTGTTCTATTCCCATATCTTAAAAGGGAACAAACACCTACAAAACAAAATCATCAATAATAAGTTTTTGCTATAAAAATCGTTTCGATGTTTATTCATTACGTTTGGATAGAGATTAGATACCTACTCCTCTGTTCTTTGTATTGGAAGTTCTAAGAATCTCTTTTCGTTCAATTTTTTAAAGCAAGTAGTGAACATTGTTTTGCCCAGTTGATGTTGCAGGACCTCATAGCGGGCGGAACAGGGAGTTCGTCGACCACTATAGAATGGGCGATGGCTGAACTCCTGAAAAGGCTAGAAATTTTCAAAAAGGAAACAGAGTAACTAGACAGTGTAATTGGGAGAGGCAGATGGGTAGAAGAGAAGGATATGGTCAACCACCCTTACTTAAATTCCATAATCAAAGAAACCATGAGACTCCACCCTGTTGCTCCTACGCTGGCCGCTCGCATGGCCCGCGGGGACTGTCAAATTGCAGGCTATGACATCCGGAAAGGCACTAGAATATTTGTGATTGTGAGCGTATGGACCACTGGGAGGGACCCTGCTTTGTGGGGAAACCCAGAAGAATTTTGCCCCAGAGGTTCATTGGGAAGGACATCGACATTAAGGGGACAGATTTCGAGTTGCAACCGTTTGAGGCAGGGCGGAGGATGTGCCCTGGCTATGGTCTGGGGCTCAAGGTGATTCAGTCAACTTTGGCTAATGTTCTCCATGGATTTACCTGGAAATTGCCTGGAAATATGAGGGAAGAAGATTTGAATATGGAGGAGATTTTTGGACTAACGACAACCCGAAAAATCCCACTTCAGGTTGTTGTTGAGCCTCGGCTTCAACCTCATATGTACGCTCTGTAACTTTGGTTCTGTTTTAAAATGTATGTAAAAATGACTGATGTATAACTACATGTCTGAATCTGAAGATCGTGGTTTGTGTTTTGCAATTATGTTAGATGTGTTATGCCTGTTTTCTTATTTTCTCTACCCATTTGTCTTTCTTTCTATGAATTTATTTGTGGATGTGCGAAGACTTGAACCCAAGTTGGAAATGAATGAATAGTATGGTCAATATTTAAATACCATAACTAATTAAAACTAAACAACTTAAGTTTAAAATTCTAAAAGTTAGTGATCCTCAACTTGAGTAGTTGTTAAACTAATGAGAACTTCGATTCTGGTCATTCGAAATGATAATGGAAAAACTAGGGAAAGTTCTTAGGTCGAATGGGACGAGAGCAATCATCCATAATCAGATGCCCCATGCTTGGATTGGATCGTAGTGGAGTTCGAAGAGCTTGGATTAATCTTAATGAAGGTTACAATGTGAGTTCTGCAAAAATTGTCCCCCACAATCATATTGGTTTGGACTTTTAAGATGTATAATGTGTAAACTCATAATTTAAATTGAAAATCTCTTTAAAAAAAATGTCTAATCATATGTAAACCTATAAATTATATAGAGATTACAGAAAAATAGTACATCTTGATTTAAACCCGCCCAATCAATGGCTTCGGTGCTGAGTTAGCCTGGCTACCAACTCGGTGGGTTGGCTCAGGAAAGTAAGTACACTGTAGAGTGCCTCCTCGATTTCATGTTTAATGAGTGTAATTTTGAACCTTTTTTTAGTACTTCTAACATTTAAAGCCGAGTGTAGTGTATGTTGTTAATTTCATGAATTTAATAATTTTTATTAAATTTCATTTTTTTGGTTATTTTATGATTTTCAAGTTTGTATGCAGGAAGATTAGAGTTTGAATTTTCGAATCTAAAATCACACCCAAACCCAACCTCTTCTCCAATATTTTTCTGTGGGCTGTGCCTTATTTTTATTCAGTTCTGTTTTAATCTGTTGGTTTGATTTTCTGGATAGTGGGTCTGAATCACTAAGTGCATGTAATTTGCTAGCTTTTTAATTTTGTTTGATTGAATGGATCGGAGGGTGTGGAGATTTGTTGCCAAGACCTAACAT
This sequence comes from Rubroshorea leprosula, assembly GCA_020521535.1. Taxonomy (NCBI): domain Eukaryota; kingdom Viridiplantae; phylum Streptophyta; class Magnoliopsida; order Malvales; family Dipterocarpaceae; genus Rubroshorea; species Rubroshorea leprosula. Next base: position 906,819 of record BPVZ01000031.1, read on the forward strand.
TCGTTTGCCTCTTTGTTCGCCAGGCTCATGAAATCAATTAAAACAAAGTTTTTTATTTTCTTATTTTATTGACTAATATGTGCCTTGGTAGTTTATGTGAATTAATATTTTTTTAATAAAAAAACAAAATTTTATTAGTGGAGCATAAAAGATATATGGTTAAACTCCCTTTTTGGTCCCTCAACTATTGTACGAATCCTCGATCTGGTCCTTGAACTGAAAAAATCTCTGATTTGGTCTCTATTGTTAACCATTTTAACCCCAACTTGATCCTTCCGTTAAAAATCCACGTACTTGTCCAATTACTCGACGGGAAAAAGATGATATGTTAAATATCTTGACACATAGAACTAACAATGTGATAAAAATACTTGACGTGTAATTTTTAACTAAAAATTAAAGGTTAAATTATAAAGATAAAATTACGTTTTTACCTTCATCTTCAACCACACCTCACTTTCTTTCCTTCCTCCTTTTGTTACCCCTTGCTTTTCATCTACAACCTCTTTTGTTGTTCATCTTCTTCCCCTGGATCCTTGTTTGTCGACTTGGATTTTAATCATCTCCTTTTCTTATCTCCTTATGATCTCTTTCCTTTCATCATCTCTCATCTCCTTCCTTTCATCATCTCTCATCTCCTTTCTCCTCTTTGAAACCCAACAGATCTCCTATGTGGGTTCAATAGAACCCTGTGATATGAAGGGTTCGATCCTAGCGATCTGTTGGGTTCTCGAGAACCCAGTGATATGCTAGGTTCTCGATAACCTAGCAATTTGTTGGGTTCAATTTTTTTTTTTTATTGCCTCTTATGTTTAGAGGCTTGAATTTTAGGGATATTTTTGGGTTGCAGTTGATTATTTTGCTAATGAATATTTTCTTTGGGCTATTCTCACTGAGAATTCGGCAAAATTTGGTTATGAGGGAAAAAATTTGCATCTGAGTGCTTATGATTAGAGATTTTCTTACCAGAATACAAAGGTCAAACTTAGAGATATGTTGGCTGGGTTCGATGGAACCCAGTGATCTACTAATATACTAGGTTCTTGAACCCAATGATCTGCCAATTTGCTAGGGGTTCAGAACCTAGCAGTCAAACCCAGTGGTTTGCTGGGTTCAAAAGCCTTAAAAGATGCTTTAGTTTTCTTTTTTTTTTTTTCTTTTTTTTTAGAAATTTAGGAAAAGATGCCTTGATTTTTCTAGTTTTTTTGGGAGGCTAAGAAAAAGAATTTAGGGTCGATGACTATTTTGGGGAGGTTTTTGGTTTATGTTTGTGTTATATTTGGATTTAATATTAAAAGGTGTTAGGGTTTGCAGAAGGTGAAAGGAAAGGAAGAGGAAGAAGAAAGGGAAAAAGGAAAAACAAAGGAAGAAAAAAACAGGGAAAAGGAAATATTTTAAGGTTTTTTCTTGCCATGTCATTGTTTTTTTTGCCATGCTGTACATCCTACATGTCAAGATACTTGTCATCTTTTTCTGTTAGGTAACGGGACACGTAGGTGGATTTTTAACGAAAGGACTAAGTTGGGATTAAAATGGTAAACAATAGAGACCAAATCAAAGACCAAATTGAGGGTCCATACAATAGTTAAGGGCCAAAAAAGGGGTTTAACCAAGAAATATCTACTCATTTCTCTTACAATATTATGTAAGTCAGGAAAGTAAACAAATAATACATCTAATTTAACAATCTCCTAAACATCTCATGTTCAATAGCCTTGGAGCATTCTCTGGAATTGCTACACCAACCATGCAAAGAACAATAAAACCCTTTGGTTGTTCTTTTTATCTATAGAAAAGATCTAACTTGAATTGCCTAAATAGGTTTTATCAGATGTGAATTCAATTTCTTTGAATATAAAGTTATTTCCATTAATCATGCCAAATTGACCATGCAATAGTCATGAAACTTGTTGTATGCAGAGAGTTGTAGATGCAATTGTTGTGAGTAAGGTAGTTCCAAGAATCATTTTTAAGGATAATAGCTTCCACCTCTCTGTATGAAATGTTATGCCCAAGATACAATACCCACTAAAATGAACTTGAATCACCCAATAGTATATTGAAACTTGAAAAACAAAGTGCAAAAATTCCAGGAAGAAGATAAAGAAAACTCAAAGTTCTAAGAAAAAGTTAATCTGTTCATGAGGTTGTATTTTTCATTTATTTACAAGCCCTAATGGGTGGCTTTTACACTGGTATAAAGCGTATACAACTCTTCAACGAATTATGACTCTTTTGCATTTAGTATTTATACCAGATAATATTTCAAATATTTCAATCCATTTAAGATGGTTTTTTCCATCTCAAATTCAACTTTGAATTTTTAGATAAAGCATTGCAAAAAAGTTCAACCACTCTTTTCTATCTTTATCTTTTTCTCTTTCTTCCTTGTTCTGACATTACTCCATGTTTCAAGCATTAAAGTCGTACCCACATGCATCCCTTAAAGTAATGTATATATATAATAATATATTATATAATATTATATAATGTAAATAAGAAATATATTATTAGAAAATACCTATATATATATATATGTAACAATCCGCCACTTATTTTCTAACAATATTACTAAGTATACTAGTATTGTATAATGCATGTCTAAAAATGGCCAAGGCTTGAACCTTTAGATTGAATATGAATCACTAAGGAACCTTATTCACATTATACATAGGCTCAAAGTTCCACCATGGCAAGCATGTTTATAAAAGCAAAGGGTCTTGCGCTAAACCTATTTTAGCAAGTACTCTTAGATTAATTGGTGTAATCTATCAAAGGCAACCTCTAACCTTCCTACTTGCATAGGTAGACTCATCAAGAATATTTACAACTTCTATTCCACTAGAATTAGCTATAAGTGTCACGCCCCAAACCCCGGAGCGAGATAGACGCCGTGCACTCATGAGCGGGGCCCACAAATGCACAAAACTCAAAACCTACTAAGTTCTTACTTAGCAATTCAGACAATTCAGATCTAAACCTTTTTATTTACCAAATATTTACTAGTCGAGATGTACAAAACTTTTAACTTCATACATACAATCATGACTAAAACTACAGAAGCTCTATACACAAAATTTCTAAGTCAAGCATGGGTGACTAACGGCCTAGTTACAAAAATCTAAGTCCAAAAGTGCCTAACCGTCTAGCTCGTCACTCCCTTGGGCTCCCCATGCGTTGGGTCTCACTACCTGAAATGGTGAATAAGGAAAACTATGAGATAAACTCAGTAAGTAAAATATGGAGTGCCCCTTATTAAACTTATAACATGCCAACAAGTGCAATCATGAAAAACGGATACAGTACGAGAACGAAATAGATGTCTCCTCTATAGATCACAGCCAGTGTTATAAACCACCCACTGGCAGGCGCACTATTTACTAGTGTATAATCCCCAATAGCAGGGTCACTCGAATGAACCGGCTCTATCACTGACATGTCGACATGTGCTAGCGTTTAACCGCCACTAGCAGGTCCACTAATAACATGACCACATTGGAGACAAAACAAGCTGAAGTTAACAGAAAAACATAATTCACCAATCACTTTCAAATCATCAGGACAATCAATTAAATTTCAAATAGGTATGCTCAACTTAATGAAAAGAATAATAATCTTATTTCAAATCAATCATGCTCATTTTGTATAAAATGGATTTAGTCCTGCCACCACTTCAAAAACAAGTCAAAACATGCTTTTAAAAACTGTACGAGCATTAACATAAATTTATTTACCTTAATCGCATAAAGCAAAAAGCTCACTCCAAGAGCTAGGGTGATAGAATAATTAGAAACCTAGCCAAAATATTCCAGAGTTAATAACCATGTGAAAACTACCTATTTAACCTTTTTCAATATTGCCAGCAATTAACCTCCATAATGCAATATTTATTTTATTTATTTTATTTATTTTATTTTACTTCCTATCCGAAATTTGAGCTCTAAAAATCATATTGTGCATTTATATTTAATTTCCAAATCTCATAGGCAAAATGGAGGAACTGGCTTAGGCAAAAATAGCCAATTCATGGGAATTTCATAGAATTTTCCCACAATTAACCTCACAGCAACCAAAATAAGCAAATTCCACATGAATTAACTAAAACACAATTAAAGCTACCGAAATCTTCCATTTTTTTCTTGGCAGCATTCGGACAATCGCAGAGCAGCCACACAAGGACCAAATTCAGCAAGGCAACCACCAATTAAATGAAATTTGGACTTAAAGGAGTTGCCACATACCAGAAAATTCAGCAAGCAAAGAAATTGGAGTTGGCGGCAAAGGAGGCTGGCGGGATCTTGGAGGGGAACTAGCATGCAATTGAAAGGAATAAGAACAATTAGAGTGAACCCAACATAAATCAAGACTTAAGAGATGATTTCATGGTTGATTTTTACCAGGAAAACCGAAGTTCACCCCAGTAGCAACCGGCGGCAAAAGAGGAAGAAGGCAGCAGATCTGAAAATTTTCTGGTTTAGGGAGAGTTTTAAGCTTTAAATCTTGTTGTTTAACAAGAAAAGGAAAGGAATTTACCAAGATCTTACCAATTTTTCAAGAGGAGTAGGCGATGGTGGCTGGGCTTGGCTGAAGGCTTGTTCGGTGCAGGGGAGAAGGAAATGAGCAGACACGCAAAAATGGCTGGGAGGGAAACAAAAAGAAAAGAAAAAGAAAAGTAAGAAAGAAAGAAGGTTAAATGCTAGATTTGGTCCCTCAACTTTAGTGAGTTGCATATTTTTGGTCCCTTAACAATTTTTTGCACTTTTTTGATCCCATAACTATACGAAATGCACTCCGTTAGTCCTTCTGTTAATTTCGACTGTTAACTCGCTCACGTGGCATTTTTTATTATTTTTTTGATGAGGTGGCAAAAGCAAATTGAAAACATGTTGACGTGGAATTTTTTTTCATGCCAACTCATATTATTATCATTATTTATATTTTAAAAAATAAATTAATATAATTCCTTCATCTTTTTCCTTTCTCTTTTTCTTTTTTTTTTTCTTCCTCTTCTTTCTTCCTCTCCTTTCTTCCTCGCGGGTCATTGAACCCTCTGCTGGGTTCGATGGAACCCAGCCTGGGTTCCACCGAACCCAGATCTGCTGGGTTAGGTGGAACCCA
>BPVZ01000031.1:951829-962556 GCA_020521535.1 Rubroshorea leprosula
TTATTTAAATAATTAATTTTTTTAATTCATATAGATCCGTGATATTGAATGCATTTACTTATTTAATGACACGTGAAAATTGTTTTAAAAAATGATATAAAAAGATTGTCTATATAGCACTGTCTTAAAAAAATAAAAAAATAGGTGCTATATTTATTAAAAATAATATGATGAAAATTGACATTAAATATATGGATGCGTAAATAACAAAATGTATTAAAACGATAAGAGCTAATTATGGCATTTTATCACTTTTTACTTGCCATTTTAAGCTTCATTATGGTTTCCTAAAAACAGGATTTAGAAAAAAGAGCTGCACTCTTTTGTAAATACAATGCAAAAAACCAACCAAAAATCTAATACTTTGAAAATTAATAATAATATTTTACTTTTTATATAAAAAATCGACTAGGGTAATGTTTTTTTATTTCCAAGCAAATACCACAACTACCACCCTCCCATATAGACTTTTTTCTGCAGTTGTCAAAGCCTGAATGTGCAAATTTCTGTAGACGAGGGACATACAATGTGAAAATGATTCATTAATATCGTCTTGTTGACATGCCGTGAAAAACAAGATACATTTGCACTTGCTCTTTTCTTTTTTTTGAACAAGATATCATGGGGATTTGATCCCAACCCTAATGGGAAAAGAAAACTGCACATTAACAAAATAGCAAGAGTCACTCAACGGGTCAAGTGAATTTAGGCTTGCTCATTTTACCAAGAATTAATATAATAAATGCATCCTGCCCTCCCTTGAAGTTATTTAACTCTTTAGCCCTTATCAACAAACATAGTCAATAAATCTTTTCAGATTAAGAAAGGTAAAGGGATACTCCAATTCCGCAATCCTCAATCGGTTTTATATTTTCCTTTGAGATCAAGAAAAATCAAGTTATCATAACAATTAAAATATCAAAATGATAGTAATTTTTTTTTTTTTTGATTGTTAAATTATATAATGAAAGACAATATTCTTCTATCTTTTAACCCTTTCCACCCGCATAACATGCAACTCTTACTTCCATCAAGAAAAAATTATTACTAAACTCTTAAGTCATTGACAATAGTAAAAATATATAACTATCTTTAATAAATCAACATGTAAATAAAATTTATTAAAAATATTTAAACAATTTCACACGTAGTATAAGTACTTTAAATTTTACATATCATGAGCTCTTAGTTTTCACTTTTCGCTTTTACTTCCAAAAGATGAGACTGTAAACAACACAAGACATATATACCCTAATGTTCTTTATTTCTGTCAAAGGGGAAGAATAGAAATCACATTCATAGTTACTTTTCAACCGAATATGGCTTGGAAAGCAGTAGGGTGACAAAATGTGAAAAATGGTCACGCACACCCGTTGCACACTTCAAAAAATAATGAAGATTTAAACGAACCGAGATAACTGAATTAAAAAGGCTGACGAAAAACCTATAAACATCTCTCCCAGAAACGCTGAGTCCACTTGGGAAATTGAAACTAGGATTTGATAGCGGTTAACCAATTAACCAACTTCTTCTCCACAAAAAACTGGCTTCCGGAAATATACAACTGTAAAATCATAAAAAGGAAAATCATTGAGACGCTTGTTACTAAATAAAGGATCCACCAAGGTTCATCGACTTAAAAGGAGTTGAAAATACCTCAGTGTTCTTGGAATAGGCATACAAAACGATATTTACATAAACAAACCTGCAAAATTGACTTTGAATAAGTGATTATTAAAGAATTCATCTAGGAATATAAACAATAGAAAATCTCTGCTTCAGAGTCTGTTTTGCAGTTCAGATCGCAAAACATGAATGATTGGATGGGAGGACAGCTCCCAATATTAAGGGGCTCACCCCCCATTCAATGGTTAAAGTTGTGCAGTCCAAAGTGCACAACACATTTTTGCAAACAGTAACAAAAGTAAGATGTTAGAAACCTGTAGTGAACAGAATATAAGAATTGCTGCACCATCTAAAGGGCATGAAGTAATGAAGTATCAGGAAGAATGCCATTTGACCACCAAGGTGCTGCTATCTGAAGACAATGCTTCCATTTTGTTGGACTCTTAAGCTTTCAATAAGTGACTGGTAAAATGACCTTAAAGCCTTGATATCACCACCCTGCAGATACATACAACCACAGCTTGTTATGAGCCAAGCCCATATAGATTGTACAATCTTGAGCAAGGTTTGATCTGGGGTAACATAAACATGACCAACATTCCAGCAGAATGAAAATGCCATTATTTTATTTTCAAGATCACTTTGATACAGTAAAGTGTGAATTGAGCAAAGCACAGAGTGAGTTGGATAGAATCACTGTTAAAGGTTTCCATCCTAATGTCATGGACTAAATAAGCTTTTTATTTACTGACAATAATCATGTAGGGAATATCAATATAATAATCTGCAAGAAGTTGGCCCCATAATAGGTGCATGCATATAGAGAAAGGCTAACACTTTTATGGACATGTCAATGTTAATATCACAAATCAGCACATGGTCATCATATGTGTAAAATCATTCTTCAAAGAAATTATTGCACGAGAAACCTAGATAACACCATACTATATGGCTCACTGCATCCTGTACTCAAGTTTTTTCGTCAGCTTCATCATATTCTTGAATGGTCATTACCAGCTATGGTCTGACTGAAGTAAAATCATAGAATCATTACTCAATCCTACCATATTCTTAAAAAATACTCAAAGGTGAATCATCATACATCTCCACCCAAAAAAATGTACAAAAGGTTAAAAATATGTGCATGTCTGCATATGTGCACATAAAACAATAAAACAGCATTCAAACCAAAATTATAAGAATACCATGTCTGTGCCCCAAAACAATATGGATGAAAATATAAAAGAACTTAAGAACAAATAACTATCACCTGCAACTTTTGACAATACTGAACTGCCAGATCTTGGGGGCAGTGTGCAGGTGGAAAGCTTTTTGAAATGAAATGAGCAAGAAAATCATCCCCAAACTTCTCATACATCACCTTCTGAACCATCACAATTTCTCCAAATAACAGAAGCTTAAGAGCAGATCAGGAAAAAGTTTCAGAGTAAGCATCAAGCAAATGATAAAAAGGAAAAGGTTTCAAAGAACCACCAACACTAATTTCTCTATCTCTTCTTCTAGACTATACGTGAACATGCTAAAATAAACAGAAATTTTCTAAAATGGGTAACTTCAGCAGCTTCATTCACCATGCCAATCACAAAAATTTCCAAAACTATCATGGTGAATCAACATGATAAGAGTGGTTCTAGTAAGTATGATTATAACAAAATAAAACAATACTATTAAGAGTAAAATTGTGTAAAGGGTACAGCAACTTTATTTGTTTAAATTTACATCTAAACAACTTGATTCCTTAATTATCTCAAGGCTAAGTGATTTTAACACATACCAAGTACTACCATGACATTCAAATAAACAAATAAAAAAGTTACTTACAGTATTTGCATCACCAAACTCGAAGGATTTGTCAAGCACACTGTACAAACAACAGTTTGTCGCAAAGGCATCCATTATGAAACTTCGGAAACCAGGTACCTAAAACATATTAGAACCTTTAGAGCCCCAAAAAATATATATATATTTGCTTCCAATATGACAAGGCTAAGCATAAGAAGGGGGCGAAACAAACCTTTTCCTCACCATAAGGACCAGTACACCAGTCTTTAATTAATCTAGTAAATATCTGTACACCAGCCTATCACAGAAAACAGAGAGAAATTTATTCAATTCATGACCACTGAAGAATGTTAGATTGCCAGGACATTTCAGTGATAGAAAATGAAGAAAACCCTATTGCACTCACCTTTCTCACAAGGATATCCTTATGATGGCATGATGCATGTAACAGCATATGCATCATAGGATTCAAATAGTCCCTACTTTTAGGGGAAAGAAAAACTGAAGACAGATCATGTGTAGTTATCACATGAAGGAAAGTATACAATGCCTTCTGAAGCTCTTGTAATTCTCGGAATTCCTATAGAACCAATAGAAAAATAAGACTTCATATATACCAAGCATCTGCTGAATAAATCAACTTTGACACAATCGAAGTCCACAAGCCAAGATTATTTGAATGTTATTCATTCTTGGAAAAACAAAATTCCAAATTGGCCTGGAAGGGAAAAATCAATTTAGAGAAAGAACTTGTTTGACTAAGTAAATTTGAATTTAACCAACTTTAAAGCTGAGACATAGCTTGGATCAAAAACCTATATTTCAAAATTACTATGAAAAGCACACATCAAGAATATATTCAGTTTTAGTCAAAATTGAAAAGAGAATTTGTCTCAGACCAAAACAATGCACAAAATTAAAAACCACCAAGCTTGGCAATTCCATACCTCAGTGTTGGTTTCAGGTACTGAACCAGCGAGCCTTTGAATAGCACTGAATACCCTACCAGCAATAACAGGAAATACTTCTTCCAATATGTCCCAGACTAATGTGTTGAATTTGCAAATCAGCTGATTGAGTAACAAGAGAAAGGCAACCATCTCTTTTGGCTAGAACAAGAAAAAATCCAGAATCAGGTATATTGGGTTACACAAGGAAAGAGAATACAATCATAGTTCAAATACTAATCCAAAAGCCAGTCTGTCAGAATTTTAAGTTTTTCATTGTTCAGTTCGCAGAGTGAGAATGTGTAAGCTATCAATTTTGCTTACAATCAAATAACAAGTTTAATCCTTATAAAACTTTTTAAGCCATTAGACTTGCGATTTTCCCATCTATGAACTTTTACACCTTTATAGGCCAGAGGTTATTGGCGTGGGGGGGAAGAAAAAAGCAAGAATTGGTTATCATCAGAAAACACCCTGATGGTATCAACACCACTGTCAATATGAACCCTTTTTCAGCAACACTTTCAGAATAGAAAAGATTATGCAATAACATGAAAAAGACAGTTCTCTAATGGTACAAATTCTTTTAAAGAGAAAGTAGTTCTCCGATGGTACAAATTCTTTTAAAGAGAAAGATTGTACCTCACTCTCTGCAAGCAATTGCTCCATTGCCTTTGGAAGAAATGGAAATACAGATGCTCCCAAGGTGTCTACCATACGGTGTATAAACGACATGACCTAATACAATAAAACAAGTGTTATATAATGCTCTATGGATAAGATTCAAAACAATTAACTCCAAAATGAATATCTAAATCTTACCTTGCTCCGCAAGGGCTCTACCTTTGGAAATATAACAAGAATTTGAACGAGAACATCCAAAGTCTGGATCACAAACAAATTTGACCAAACTTTAATTGATAGATAAAAAGATTATGTGGATTATGCAAAAGAAAAATTTACAACCTTTTTAAACAAATGGAAGTAGACATTAGTAAAAATGTAAACCATGTTAATCACAAAATTTTCAAACTCATGAAATTGAAAAATGATACATTTAAAGGTGAAGAAATTAAAGAGAAAAATGGAACCTACAATTACAGTAAATACTAACCTGCTTAAACATTACACCAATTGCAGGGCGGCTAGCAGTCACAAGACGCTCGCTGAAGCCCTGGATTTAAAAAATATATATATTTGGGCATAAATTACGCATAAGTCAAAACACAAACAAACACACATCTCTTTTTTTTTTTTTTTTTTTTGGGTACATTCAACCAAACAGACATTAAATAGTATAAAAGTACAAGAACAGTCCAGAGACATCCACTCATAATATGACAATTATATTACAACATATAAACACAACCTGAAATAAAACTTGACAAAAATGCCAACATGAGCAGAGTAGAAGCTATAGGAAATGGAGGGTTCTAACATCTCTATAATGACAAAGAAACTCTATTTCTCAATAGCAAATACTTATACCATTCAGGTATCTGTGTCTCTGATTTTTATCTAAAAAAATGATAAGCAAAACATGTTAAGAAAAAGAAAATTAACAGACTAGCACCTAATTAGAAGCTTAAAGGATACAGAGTCAACCTTGCTTAGTGCATTAATTGCCATAATTATTTGCTGGATATTAGCTATTTTTGCAGGTGACTCTTCTGGGCTCAACACTTTTGCATTCATCAAAGAAGTCTCAACCTGCCACACAAAATATGTGAGCAGATTACCACAAAAATCCATAAAATATCAATCATGGTAAACATGAACAATACAGGATGAGAAAAGTAAGGAAACAGCCAAAAAAAAAAAAAAAACAATGTAAATTGACTATGACCTGTCGACAGAGAGGAGCAAGCAATGAAGATAGATAATCAGATTGCTTTTCAAGTGGCACATCTTCCATCCCAATCAATAGGCCGATTGCCTGCAAAAACTCAGAAAATAATCAAATATAAATCATTCACCAAAAGTTACATCTGACACAAAAGCATATGCGGATACACAACATAGCAGAAAACAAAACATGGATGGATATTAATACCTCAAAAATGTGAGTACCATCTTCAGACCCTGAAAGTTCCTTTGATCCAAAATTCATACTGGTAAAACGAGCAACTACATCTTGCAAGCTCTGTCATCAACAAGTTGGTACACAGAAGAATGTCAATACATGCACATTCATACCATCAAAAATAATTAAAAATGATGTTTTGAAGGTGGAGGAAGAGCAGAAAATATTGTTGCGTACCTGCAAGATCATTTCTATGAATGGCACAAGGTTTGATTTTAGCAATTTCACAACCCTCATGAACAAATAACTTGCCCTACGACTCACATGGATATTGGGATGATATATGCCTCTTTCATCAAGAAAAGCAGCCAGAACTGAAGGTATATATTGGGTATTCTCCTGAACAAATTTCATATACCTTGCTATTGTCTCCAAGTACACTAGGGCAACCAGCCTATTAGAATGGCAGGGAAAACGTGTTGAAAGAAGCTCTGTCACTAGTTCACCTAAGATTCCTGCTCTCATTGCCCCATCACTCATTGACTCTCCAAGTGCATACAAAAGGGAAAGCGCAGCTTCTACCTCTTCCACATTCCTGTCTGACGAAGATGCAACAGCACTAGCCAATGAATTTCTGATAAAACACTGAGTAATCTCAGGTGCCACTCGACCCACATTCCGTAGCAACACAAACAAATCCTTCCTAAACTCCAGCATTCTGTCTTCCTCTTCCACACCAATCTTATCCAACACATCTAGATTATTGCGAAATGTGGGATCATATCGAATTTGTGTAAGAATCACTTCCAATATCCGACTAATGTGAAACAATTGTTGATCACGCAACTGAGACAGCGTCTTCATATTGCTAACATATCCAGAAAGAAATTGGACAATACTGAATGTTGCATCCACCTCGCAATTCTGTATGACATAAAAAACAGTTGGCAAAACTTCATCTAAGAGCTCAATGGAAACAACCTTAGCATCTTCTGAGACCAACCGTTTTGAGCAATCTAGAACCTCCACCGCATACCCAGTAAGCATTGCTGCTATACTTGAGACAAACTCAGGATCATTATCCTCAGATATCAAACCAAAAACCCGACTTATTTGAAGATTTTTTAAAAGGGATAGTTTTGCTTGTGGATCCATTCGCTTAGAAACTACAGCCAAAACACACCCAGCTGCAGCACCACGGAGTTGCTCTGGTGGGCCATTAACCAATATTAACTCAAATAATCGTGGGAGAAAAACTTCATTCACAATCAACCCAATATCAATCCACGAAATGTATCTCCTTGTACAATCCAAAACAGTAGTGCAAAGTTCTGGATCAGAATTCTTATAAGTAGAAACTATGTCATACCAGGCTTTAACAATCTGAGCTATACCCTGCAGCCTCATTGCATCCTTGACCCGCCCTGCCACTGCCACCTCTTCTTGGGTTCTGGGGTAATCCATACTAATCAACTCATCATCCAATGCATTCAAAACCCGACAAAACATATCAATTACCACCGCCCCTTTGCTCAGGTGAGGCAGAATATCAAGAAACACAGATGACCAAATTAAAGGGTATTCAAAGTAAATCAAAGTGACAAAAACCTGAGCAAGCTTGTTCTTAATAAATGCAGGACTCTCTAGAACCCTAACAGTACACTTATCATCAAAAGCCTCAAAACACGCCATTGAAAACACCGACTTTCGAATATAACTCTTCTCCTCAAAGCTCATGGACCCATATTTAACCTTTATAACTTCATGTAAAGTCTGTAAACACCAAAACTGAATCTGAAACAGCTCGCAAAAGCACAATTTCTCAATGCAAATGCTACATATCGATGGGTTCTCTTTAACTTGTTGACAAAAAGTCACTGCCTGAGACTTCAGTCCCGAATCTAACGTACCCGATTCATCAAAACTAATCAGTATTGCCTTCTCAAGATCATCCATAGTCAAAACCCCCCAATATCAATTTACTGCATAAACCCTGTTGTTTCCTCACGGGATTTTTTGAGAATTTTGGAACTGGAAACGAAGAGGAAAGGATTTTGAGGAGATGGGTTTTTGAGTGGCTTACCTTGTGTTGAAGAAATCAAAAAAAAGAGATGCTTTTTTATAATGTCAGTGTCAGATTAGACTCCTAGGGCTTTAGCTCGTTGTTGTGAAGAAGACGGTGGAAAGAACAAACCCTAGGGCGCGTTTGGGATTGGGTTTTAATTTATAGTTTAGTTTCAGGTCAAGAAAAAATGGGAAAAAACGTGTGAAAAAATTGAAGTTGTGAAATTTCAGGGAAGGAGGAGGCGGCGATTTTATTGAGGTTTGTGAATTGACTATAATGACCCCCGTAAAGCAGACATTGAATGATGTCTTCAGCTTTAGATTGGATGGTTTGGGTGTTTTGTGTAGGGTAATTCGGGAAAAAAATATTCTGGAATCTGTTCGGCCTATGGAGAGCTCGGCCCATAGTAAAATGAGCATGGGCCGAAATAAATGGATCGTAATGGGAATTTAATTAGGCAGGAGATGATATTGAGCACGAGAAATCAGTTTATGGAATTGCTGAATTTCTTCCCATGCATATGTTGCATTTGTAAAGTCGTTGAATTGCATTCCATTAAGGCTAATGATATGCGAAACTTTTTTTTTTATAATTTTTTTTTATATATTTGTGAGTGCACGAATTAGCCTGTAATCCTTGCTGAAACTTGCAATCAAGATGAAAAGATTTGTAAAGACTTGTGGGTAGATTTTGAGGCAATCACTCTGATACTTAAATTAATAATAATTGATTTGAAATTTAAAGTAATCAAAGAGAGGTGTATAGGTTGGAAAAGTATCTTGACAAAGATCCTCACAGAATATTTATAAGTAAATAATGTAATTCACTTGATTCACCTGAAATGATATTCAAAATATAACGTGATATTGAAAGTGATCTTTCGTAGAGACATGAATCAAATATAATGAGTTTACATGAGCCTTCCGAGCAATCAGGAGTAGTAACCTAGCGAAGGACCTTACCGTCGCAAGTTGTAAGTTTGGATCGGCAAGGAATAACTTAGGGTATTTGAATATATCATCACAACAATTTTCACTTTTCATTAATTGAGATATAATATATTATATCCCATAAAGTGAAAATAGTCAATTATTATATGACATATAAGATTGTATATAAAAATTGTCTCTAAATTATGAGCAATGATATGGAGATAATCTTTTTATATAATTTTTCTATTCAATTTTCATATGTTATTAAATAAATATATGCATTTCCCAAAGTTATCCTAATAATTAAGAACTTGAGTATTTATATTAGAAATCTCAAGTATGAATCTTGAGATAGGTGATGAGGCGTTTAGAAATAGGAGGGTTATCCAGCTTATCATTAGATGAAAAAAAATTAAATTTGTGAATGTATACAAATCCTAATGAGGTAAAAAAAAGTCAATAATTAAATACTATATAAAGTTATATAAAAAGGGATTGGTGCTTGTCCGTCTTACCTCCAAAAAATTAAAAAGAAAAATGACAAATATCACCTTAATGCATGCTTTAAAAATATAGTAGTTTAGTTTTTTTCAATAAAAATTTATTGAAACGACGTAATTTTAGTATGATTTTCCTCATAATCTTTATGAGGTAAAGCTAACAGACACTTTTTCCATATAAAAAATGAGATTTTTTAAGGGTATAAGTTTAACTTCATTAATTACGGTATTTATAATTAATTTTACATAAATTTTCATATTGAATTTAATTTTTCTATCCTCCGCCCATAAAGCAGTTAAAGCTACATTTACTACATCTTTTTGTAATTAATTTATATAAAAAATATAACTATTGACTTTAATTTAATTAATTAGTCAATTAAAATTATTCACGTGATAATAATATTAAAATAAATATTAATTTTTATGATTTTTTATATAAATTAATTGTAAAATAATGCATTTAATGCACCTTTAACTTGTGCTCTTAAGTCATAGGTTAAACAAACCTTAAAATAAAATATAAAATTAAAATATAATATAATATTTATACTCAAAATATGTAACAATGTATGAATATAGTAAGAAAATTTGTACAAAATTAATTAATGATATTATAATTAATGAGGTTTAAGAGTACAAACTAAACAAACTCATAAAACCTTTATAAAAAAAAAAAAATTGTCTGTTAATTATTTTTTCGAAATCATTTTCCTTCCATTAGTCCATCCATCCTTCTATTTTGTCTACTTCAGTTTTGTGTTACAACATCTATTGAGCTAGTAAATGTTTGATTCCATTGGTACCGAGTGAAAGAATTTTTTTTTTTTT
>BPVZ01000031.1:1003894-1024753 GCA_020521535.1 Rubroshorea leprosula
TTTAATTAAATAATTTAATGAAAAATAAAATAAACAAGAATAAAATTTTTAAAATTTATTGATTAAATAAATAATTAAAATAAAATGTTTATATATATTTATTTAAAGAAAATTAAAAATAAAAACAAATTAAATAATATATTCTGTCCTAATTTCTCTAAATTGGAGGGATTGAAAATAGAAGAAAGGAAAGGGTTCCATTTCCCTCCATCTCCCCCTTCTATTAAAATTATTTATCTAAACAATTGAGGTGCTCTCTCCTCTTCACTCTCTTCAGCTTCCCTTTTAATTTCTCCAATCTAAACAGAGTGTAAAACAAAAAAGACAAAGAAAATAGAATGAATAGACATATATACTTTTGCTTTTTTGGGCAAGACTAAGGATAGAATTAGCTACATAAATTGACCTAAAAGGAAAGAATAGATGCATGGACAATGAGACTCTAGAGACGCAAAATGCAAAACCAACTACCTAGGCTCCACAAAGAAAAACAAATTGAGTCCTCGTCATCAAAAAAAGAAAAAAAAAAGGAATAAATAAAGAAAGAAAGAAATAAAGCCTTGAGACTTTTGATCACTTAATTATCTTCATTGAAATAAAGTACTGATCAGTTACTTCCTATCTTCTAAATGGAATCCTCCTAGCTAGCTCTGTTGTTAAAGTGCAAAATATCCTTCTTGGACAATTTTCACACCTTTCACTTGGCAGTCGCTAGCTAATTCATAAATTACGCGGCGCCTCTACACATTAAACGCTGGATTTGGCCTGACCAAATTGCAAAGTTCTGTCGGAGACAGGTACAAAAACAAGCACAGGATGAACCCATTGGGTATATCCCCAATCTCTAGTACCATCGCAGAGCCATTCGCCCCCTCCGTCAGGTTTGATAACCATACTTGGTGGTGCAGTGGCGGGAGACGAGGTTGAGAGGGAGCGGTTCTGGGCGACTCCGTTTTTTCGATTTTACACTTGATTTTCCTTTTAAAATTTTAAATGGGCGTCAATCCTTAGCAAAAAATGGTTATTACATAAAAATTTGACGGAAAAGTCTTTTATCTTTAGAATAACTTAGCCAACTTTGTCTGCATAGGATCCAATGGTTTGAGTCGGGGATTTTTAAGTTTTATTTCTTGCATTAGAAAATTATAATGAATGATAGACATGTGAAAAGAGAACTACTTTAGTTGTTGTGGACATTTTAAAAATTAAGAATCAAAATTTTTTTATTAAAACTTTTAAATTTAAATCATAAAAGAGAAAAAAATTTAGAAAAGAAAAAAATTAAATTTAAATTAAAAATCTAAATTTAAATCATATAATTTTATTTAATTAGTCATTTTATTTAATTAATTTTTTTCCTCAGTAAAATGGCCATAAAATCACTCTTTTTCAACAACCTGTTTAATGATGAGTATAGAACACTGACACAATTTTTACAAAATAAACTAACATAAACAATACAAAATTCATCAAAAATGTCTTTCTCAATTCCATCCGGTGGCCCGCGAAAAGTGAATCGCATAAGGGTTGAAAATTTGTAGGAGGAGAAAAGTATAAATTGAGTTTTAATTAATTAAATGGCAATATTTAAAAATTAAGATTTTAATTTATTTATAAAAATTAGAGATTAATATATACTATTTTCATATAAAATTCAGATATTTTATTATGAAATATAACACTAACTCATTTTATACATATTTTTTTTCTTATGGAGATTTTATACATGATTTAAACACATATTGAAGTGCTAAGAGTATTAATTAATCTATCTAATTTGGAAAATACCTAAAAACAAAAAGAAAATTAATATAGCGCGAATTCTTACCCCATGACCATTCTATACAACTTCCTAATACAACTTCCTAATACAAGTCTCTTGAGAAGTTGTGTCATCAAACAACGCTTTTATTACAACTTCAAGTAACAAAAACGAGCTGTCAGTAAGGTTGTGTCTTTGAAAAGATGATCTTATGCCAGGTAAAAAGACGTATGATGAGGAAGTTTATCCCAATCCCACATCAAAGATCACCCCTCAACACTTGGCTGTTGCACAATTTAGATGTATCGGGTCAGGCCAACCAAGATGTGCCATAAGAGGCGTTATATGGGTAAGCAGCTCCCCACCATGCCTAAGTTGCGTTGCATGATGTTTCCATCAACATTTGCTCGCCGCATGTGACAACAATTCCATCCACACTTTTGCAATTACCTCTCATTTTTCTTCAAGATCCCACTGCAATTCCTCCATCAATGCCTTCAACATAGATGCCAGCTTACAACCATCCTGCAAAACTGACTTGCCATGAATTGGTAACCCTGCAAAGTCGTTGTCGTTGTAAAGCAAAGCCCTGGCATCATTGTTACTTAGCGACTTTACATGACCAAAGAATCTTATCACCTCCTCTTGAGCATCTCTTATCCTCGCTTCACCAATCCCTTAAGGAAGTATGAGTGGCCGCACTAGGACAAGATACATCATGTAATCTGACAACAGTTTGCTAATCCAATAATATGAACCTAGAGCACTGCTAGAATATCTTCTATGATCATCGTAGAAGAGAAGAAATGTCGCAATATGCCACAAACTGATGCTATGGCTAAATTCTACGTCATTAATGCTCCATTTGAACTCTTCCTTAACAACAATTCCTTTGCCTTGAAGCAGATGTTCCCCCCTTTCTTTCAATATAGTTGAGAGCAACTCATGGTCAAATTCCTTGTGCTTTTGATCGGTATTCTTTCCCTGGTCCTCTTCATTAAGTTTTGATACCGCTTGAACTTCTCTTGAAGATGCGAGTAGATGAAGTTCTTCAGGTTTGGATTCACTTTTTCCCAAGAAGTGCATCAAAACTTCCCCAAAATGTCTTTCGGTGTCAAGTACTCTCAAAATCAAAGTCTATCCGGAGGTCCTGACCTTGACGCAATAATCTATCAGGTTTTGTTGTGCCATAGATACTATTTAATCTATCAGGATTTGTTGTGCCATAGATATTATTCCCTTCTTCTCGGCCTTACAATGAACCAACCTCGAAGCAATTATGCAACCCACAAACTTATGCACCGAGTTGCTCCGAATGAATAATCAATACATTGTCCAATCAGATAAAGCGTGCAAAACAGCTGAATAAATGTCACAGAGATTGCTCCACCCAACAACAATTAAGTTATGTAAATGTCCTCCTTCCAATAACGATGATTACCAACTGTGAAAGAGAAGGCAATCACTGCTGCAAAAGTGGACAACAAGCGGATACGCTGGAGGATTATGCCTTTTTTAGATTGTAGTGCAGTAGTCTTGGTGTAGAGCTTATCATGCAAGAAACCTAGCTCAATTTGTACAATTTTGAAGGCATCATCAGCGGATGTGGAATCGGAGAGCATGAAGTTGTCTCGTAAATCTTTATAAATCCTAAGCTTGAGCTCTGAAAAGAGAGGTATGTACATCTTGTACAAATAAAAAGCTTTATGGAAACATTTGCCTTCTTCAATAACATTTTTGTGCCTTAAATACTCGTCAAACGTCTTAGGACGATATTGCTCGTCGAACCATTACATTAGTTCGAACATTGCCAAGAGATTTTGCTGTGTTGCTGCCGATGGATGGGAAAACAGAATTACTAAATTGCTTGTGACTTGCAGCGTTGCAGCGTTGCAGCGTTGCAGCCCTGAGAATCCAAATCCTTTCTCTATATATACTTAATAATACCGGTAATTAACAATCGATGGCCATGGGTGTGAGTGAGTTATTGGTCCTAAACTTCACATAGGCATAAAAGCCACCCCAACCTCGACAAAGAAGCCGAGGAGGTGAAGCAACCAAAGCTGGATCTCTGTTAAGGAGTAGGCACTTGATGGTGTGTGGGCCGCCAAGGTGCAAGAGCAGGAACGGCGTTCAAAACACAACCAGCTCGCTGTTTAGCGCCTTCATTTCGGCCTTGAGGTGGGCACTTAAGGCAACAGTGGCTACCCAATCTGCGGCTATGTCGACCAAACAAGGATAGCAACATAATGAGAATATTTGCCTTGGTGTCTCCGATTATTGCCAAGCCAAAAAGGAACCAACTGGAGAAGCCTTTCATTATTTGCCTTGGTATCTTCGATGATTGCCAAGCCAAACAAGTACATACTGGAGAAGCAGGCTGAGTATTACCATTCGTTGAATCTTCCATTAATTTGACCCACAATTCTTCGATTAATCCAGAAAACACTTTCCTAAGGGCTCCGGTTTTGATCTCAGTGAAGAAAAAAGTAGTGGCACCTGGAAATAGAGACATGTTCTGATGCATGTGATTGGTAAAAAATAGAATTGTAGAAATAGGGGCCTAGTTAACAAGATGTATACTTATCTGCTACCTATATACTTAACAATCATTAAAAGAAGCAATTGGGAAAAATTAAGATGTTCTAATAATTTTTTTTTTTTGCACAGCAAAGGTAATTTATTAAGATTAGTGTGGATGTACAAGCAGTATTCCACCTAGTTACTTACACAAGAACAGAGAAGGAATAGGCTACATATGTTACTTCTATCTTTCAAACCATTCTTCTCCTAGGCTTACTCTTAACCATCCGTAAGACAAGCTATAGGATTACACAACCAATCTGAAAGATAAAAGTGACAACCAGCCTTACTTGAATTAATCCAAAAATAAGATCTTAATTGTATTAACTCCAGCAGCTTACCCATGTTTGTTTCCTGGTCTTGAAAGATCTTCCTATTCCGCAGAAGCCAAATTGAGCAGATCACTGCACTCCAGATACAATCCCATCCATTTTTGAGCCGCTTATCATTGGTCCATGCCTCAAAGTGGTCGAAGGTTGTCCAGCAGTCCGTCTCCATCCTTATAGAGATCCCCCACCATTTAGCACACTAATAATTAAAATGCTAAGAATGATAATAATGCTAATAAAAAAATTTAAATATGCCTTTAATGAATCAACACATAAAAAAAATTCAATAAGGGTATTTTGAACAAATTCATAAATAAACTTAACATTACACCTTAATTCCTTTTCACTTTTATCTTAAAAAAATGTAATAATCACTCTATTGTTTAGACAATAAGGTAATTATAGGTCCAAATCACAAGTTCAAATCTCCCCATTTCCCAATATCAACTCAAAAAATTATTCAAAAATTCATTTTAAAATTGTATATTACCTTACAGTAAAACAGCAATTAGGAAAGAAAAATGGCATTGGCTCTGATGAAGCCATCGTTGTAGAACTAAATTATGTAATGCAATATGCAAGAAACATATTGATTAAGGAAACACTTACTTGGGATCAGCATTACTAACATTTCTTTACTTTAACGAAGTTGAAGTGGTACAATACTACAATGCTCTACTAATTTAACATTTTTATACGTTGATATCTTCCTAGTGAAATATTATAAAATATATATATGTATGTATGTCTATTATAAAACAGTATCATGCGAAGCAGATGGATACTTGGTCTTCAAGCCGCAAGTCCTGTGTGCAACACTTTAAACTAATTAAAGTAACTAATTCTTCTGCTTGTGTTCCAAGGATAGCCTTTCCCTGTTTAATGGATAGTCCTAATAGCACCAAACTATATTTCTTCGTTTTTTTCAGTCTCATTTAGTAACAATTAAAATATAAGTCAAGTTAAACTAGGGACATCCTGGCTAGCTAAGAATATGATTAAAGATACAAAAGAAGAGTTTGAATATCATTTTTTTTTTCTAAAATAAAAGGGTTACTTTGTCAGGATGGTTATTAAAGGAGACGAGTACCGAATATTTTGCAAAAGAAAGTCGTGTAATTGATTAGTCTGGCGCTGTTAAAGCTAAAGAGCCAATTCATTAGTGCATCACCCGTTAAAACAAAGAAGATAAAGAAAGCAGAATGAATAGATATATATTCTTCTGTTTTTTTGTGAAGACTAAGGATAGAATTAGCTAGCTACATAAATTGACCTTAAAGGGAAGAATAGATGCATGGAAATATGAGATTCTACATACGCAATATGCGAAACCAACAACCTAGGTTCCACCAAGAAAAACATATATTGAGTCCTCGGAATCAATTAAAAAAAAAAAGAAGAAGAAATGAACCCTTGAGACTTTTGGTCACTTATCTTCATTAAGATAAAAGTATTGATAAGTGTGTAATTACCCAATCTAGTACTACTGATATTGCCTGCTTCAACTTTCACCATTTTAAAATGTGTCAATAAAGAATAATAAATATTAATTTATGTACTTAATATCTCTCCCATGCTTTGTATGCCAATGTGGGATTTTTTGAGTTTGTCCCATTATGTATTGTTCTTTTGCTTGAGCTGTTCTGGGCGACTCCAATTTTTTTTACCCTTAATTTTCTTTTTTAAATTTTAAATGGGTATCAATTCCTAGCAAAAAAATGTTCTTTTATAAAAATTTGAACTCCTAGCATTTTATCTTAGAATAACATAGCTAACTTTGTCCACATACAATCCAATAGTTTCAGTCGGGATTTTAAAGTTTGTTTCTTGCACTCAAAAATTAGAATGAATATAATAGATATTTGTAAAGAGAAGAACTGCCTTAGGTATATATCTTCTAATACATTTTACTTTAATAGCTTGTTTGAGGAAACAGAGGAGAGGGGAGGAGGGAGGTAGCCTTATTTCAATCAATTAGATTAAGTTATTAGGTAAATCAAATAATTTTATTAGTTAACAATTTTTTCTTCTTTCTCTTCCTCTTCCTTTCTCTCAAACCAAACACTCAATAAATTAAAATTCTATTTAGTATATGAATAACAATCCACCTATTTCATTATGAAACAAAACACTAAGCATATATATGAAAATTTTCACACGAGTTAAACATATCGATCTCATCAAATTGAAAATTTCTAAAAATATAGCAATTTTATTCAATATAATTTCATAATACAATTATTGCATGTTCAAACAACACCTATATAAAATATTACTTACGCAGATAGTTTTTTTTTTTTTTTTAAACAGCAATATTATTGATAATGAATATTCGGGGTAGTCAACCCATACAACTAACAATGGGATTTATGGTTTACTGAAACTAGTTAGTACAAGGGAAAAAAACCAACCAACAATAAGTCTCAAAGAACTAGGGGCTATGACCCACTTATGTAGATAGGTAAAAACAAAAGAAAAATATGTTTGGATTGAGGGGAATGGAGGGGAGGGAAAATTTTTTCTTTATTTGGTTATATAAAAAAAATAATAATAATAAGGAAGAGAGAGGAGGGGAAAATTTTCCTTTATTTTTTCTTTTAATTTACTTATTTATCCAAATGGGGGAAAGGGAGGGGAGGGGAATATCCATTCCCCTCCATTCCCTTCTCCTCCCCTCCATTTTTTTCAACCCAAACATACAGTTAAGTAACTGAAATGGGCTCTTAGTAGGCTATTGTGTCCTTGTAGAGATGATCTTATGCCATGTAATAAGCCAAATAAGAAAGTAGATTTGAATCCCACATCAAAAAGTGACCAAATGGAGGCTTATCAAAACTAGGTTGCACCTAATTATTAACACTTGATTGCAGCGAGTGATCATCATCACTTGGTTGGACAATTTGAGTGTGTTCAGTTAGGTCAAGATGTGCGAGAAGAAGCGCTACATGGGTAAGAAGCTACATGCGCTACATGATCTAATCTTGTCCTTGCACTTCTGAATATAATGGGCGAGCCAAATGCAAACATAGACACATCCTTGATTCTGTTTGTGCTTTGCTCATTTCATCTTCTTGTCTAGAGTGATTTTGGGGTGAAGTTGCTCTTACAACTATTTATCTCATTAATCACATTTCATCATCAGTCCTCAATAACTAGTCTCCATATGAGTGTTTACATGGTATTCTTCCTGCCTATGATCTTCTTAAGGTTTTTGGATATGCATGTTTTGTTCTTCTTCCACTTCATGAACATAACAAGTTAGAGCCTAGAACTCGACTATGTTATTTTTTAGGCTATGGGATTACACAAAAAGGATATCTTTGTTGGGATCTTGTGTCACAAAAACTTTGAGTTTCACATCATGTTGTCTTTTAGGAACACAATATGTTCTCATCGTTGTCAAACTTCAAAGTGTCATCTTTTCATCAACCTCCATGTTTTACTAATCCTTAAGTTGAGCTATTTCCTAGTAATTTTGATGCAAGTACATCTGATGAGCTTTATAATGCCTCACCACATGCTCCAACTAGTTTTGTAGAAGATGATCTACCTATTGGTAATGCATTAGATAATTTTAAGCCTTCCTTTACTTCCTCATCTATATCACCTGTTGACGTTATATTTAATATTGTTGAGTTTGCAAATGAGTTTGTTATCCCATCCTTGAGTCATCCTACTAGGGTAAGAAACCTTCCTAGCTACCTTTGTGATTATCATTGTTTTCCTGTTATTACTTTTTTACATGAGC
This sequence comes from Rubroshorea leprosula, assembly GCA_020521535.1. Lineage (NCBI taxonomy): Eukaryota > Viridiplantae > Streptophyta > Magnoliopsida > Malvales > Dipterocarpaceae > Rubroshorea > Rubroshorea leprosula. Next base: position 1,012,317 of record BPVZ01000031.1, read on the forward strand.
CTCAATCCTATTGAGAGGCCTCTTTTGTTGCTCTTTGGCAACAGCTTATGCAAGATGAATTATAGGCTCTTGATAACACTCGTACATGAGATTTAGTTGATCTCCTTGATGAAAAATCTCTAATAAGCTATAAATGGGTGTACAAGATCAAAATGTGATCTGATGGTTCTATGGAACATTATAAGGCATGCTTGGTTGCTAAGGGTTTTACATAGGAGTATGGAATAGTTTATGAGGAAACTTTTGCTCTAGTTGCTTGTCTCACATTTGTGCATAGTTTGCTTGTTATCGTTGCTATATGGAGATGGAAATTACTTCAGATGGATGTCAAAAATGCTTTTCTTAATGTCATCTAAAAGAAGAAGTTTATATGAAGCCACCTCCTAGGCTTAATCATCCTCCAAACAAGGTATGTCGATTGAGACGTGCATTATACAGTTTGAAGTAATCCCCTTGTGCTTGGTATGTAAAGTTCAATGCTACTATGAGTGAATTTGGTTTTACTTCTAGTCCACATGATATAGCTTTGTTCATTCATAACATTGCTTAGGGTATTGTTCTTTTACTTCTTTATGTTGATTACATGATTATTATTAGAGATGATATCGTAGGTTTTGATGAGCTAAAACGATCTCTTAGTTAGAAATTTGGGATGAAAGATCTTCATGTTCTGAACTATTCTTTGGGGCTTGAAGTTACTTCTTTAGATGATGGCTACCTTTTTTCTCAAGTAAAGTATGCCTCTGATCTTATTTCCAAAGTTGAACTCAATGATAGCAAGAGTGTCTCTACACCTCTTGAAACCTAATGTTAAGCTTACACCTATGGATTGCTCTACACTTGTTGATCCTACTCACTATAGGCAATTGGTTGGTAGTCTAGTTTATCTTACCACGACATGCCCCAACATAGCATATGTAGTTCACATTGTTAATTAGTTTATGGTTGCTCCTTACTCCACTCATTATGCAGCAATACTTTGCATTATTCACTATGTTAAGGGAACATTGTTTCATGGACTCCATTTTTCTGCTAACTCCTCTTTTGTGGTTTATGCTTACTTTGGTGTCAATTAGGCTGGTGATCTTTTTAATCACAGATCTAGTACTAGTTATTATCTTTTCCTTGGTAATTCTCTTATCTCTTGACGGAGTAAAAAACAAACTATTCCATCTTGCTCTAATACTAAAGCTGAGTATAGAGCTCTCGGTGATACCACCTCAAAACTTCTTTCATTATTGTGGCTTCTTAAAGATATGGTTATTCCTCAGCTTTCTTCTATTGATTTATATTGTGATAATCGAAGTGTTATATAGATTGCTCATAATGATGTCTTCCATGAATGCACAAAGCATATCAAGGTTGATTGTCACTTTATCCATCATCATGTTGCAAAGGAAAATGTTCGTTTGATTTTCGTTAGTTTTGCTGATCAGTCTACACTTTTGTTCACTAAGGCTCACTTCCTTGGATGCTTCCAAACTCTTCTTTCCAAACTCAAGTTGATTTTTTCACCACCACCTTGAGTTTGTGGGGGAATGTTAGAATATTAGCATTTATTTTAGAATATTAACATCTATATTAGAAGACTATGTTCACATTGTAATTGATTATATAAGCTAATTGATTTTATACCTAAGAATATTCTATTGTATAGATCTATATATAGGAACTTTGTATATACAATGAAGATAAGAAAGCAATAAAACTTTCTTCAAATATTTCTTCTTCTTTTCTGTTTTCAACGCAACCATTCCTAGGAGCTCCTATTTGATCCAAAGTTCTTCAACTAGTCTGGAGAATTTTCTGGAAGGCTTTGCTTTTGATCTCAATGAAGAAGAAAGCACTGGCAACTAGAAATAGAAAACATGTTATGATATGATGCATATACTTGGAAAAAACTAGAAATGTAGAAATAAGGAGCATGGAGGGGATTAAAAAATTCTAATACACAAGGCTATAGATATGATATACGTTCAAAATTCCATTGTGTGTATTAGAATTTTGTAATAGAATAATCACTCTTATCTTTAACCAATGAGGTATTGTCTGCATTCCAAGTTCAAATGTCTTACATATCCAAATATTGATATTTAGAAAATAATTGAAACAAAAAAAAGAATCTAGAAGATATATTACCTGAATGCCAAAACAGGGCAAAAAATATTGCCTCTAATGTTAGATGAATATAAATTTAACCATAGTTGTGGAAACAAATTATGTAACGCAAGAACATAATAATCAATATACCAAAAGAATGTCATTTAAAATGGAGATGATAAAGCCGGTGAATACTTGTAAGTAGCATTGTTTATGAATTATGTTGTTTAACGAAGTTGAAGATTTACTAATTTAACATTTATATGTGTTGATACCCTCCTAGTGCAATATTATAAAAGAGAATCAAGAAAAGCACATGAATACTTGGTCTCCAAGGGCCAAACTCCTGTGTGCAACACTTAAAGCTAATAAAAGTAAATTCTTCCCCTGTTTGAACATAAGAAGTAAAGCTAAGAATATAACTACAGGTACGAAAGAATAGTTAGAAAATCATTTAAAATTTTATAAAAAAATTTAAAAGGGTTAATTTGTCTGTTGGCTACTGAAAAAGAAAACAGTACAAAATGTTTTGTAAAGCAAGACATACATAACTGTTAGATCTGGTGCTTTTAAAGCTTATGGACCAATTCTAGAATGTATCATCCCTTTCCACAAAATAGATAAAGAAAGCCGAATGAATTAGAGATAGACTAGATTTGTTGAAGCATGTTTCTTTTGTGAGTGTGAAGAACTAAGATAGATCCATGGCACTATTAGATTAGTTTGTGGTGTCAAAACATGTAATTGGCCACTCAATGTCTCCTTGTTAGGCCGAATGTCTCCCCAACAAATGATATCAAAGCCAATGGCATAACAATGTTAGTGGTAATTTCGGTCTTGGGCCGGGTTTAGCAAAGTGAGATTGTATGTTATGTAAACCTATGTTGAGTATACCATGGATGATGTTGTGCCCATGATGAGTATACCCATGGACCATGTCATGTATGTATGTCAAAAAAAAAAAAAAAGTGGATGAACTCTCATTGGCACCTTCACAACTCACAAGTGAAAGGGGGAGTGTTGAAGTATGTTTTCCTTGTGAGTGTGAAGAACTAAGATAGACCCATGGAACTACTAGACTAGTCTTTTGGTTCAATGTGTTGTCAAAACATGTAATGGGCCACTCAATGTCTCCTTGCTAGGCCAAATGTCTCCCCAACAAGATTGCTTGTTGGAAAGATCAAGGAGGGTAATGATATACACGGAGGAAAAACTAAGATGAATGATGTGGCAAAGCCATGTTATCAATTTTTATTATTTTAAAAATGAGAACGCTGTATTCAGTTCTTCTTGTGCATGATACACATTTTTTTAAACCATTACCATCTTCTCAGGTTGGTTCTTGAGCAAGAATCTAGAGGATGGTTAGGATTGTTGATTAGAAACAGCCGCTTTTGTTGGTACCTCACCAACAACAGCCGCATCTGCATTGCCATTTACGGAAGCAGCGGTTAATCAGATCATCTTGTCTCAATTCCAATTCTGGCCATTCATAACCGCAGCTATACCGATCGGATCATCCAAGAAGTACGGACGGACGACACCGAATCTTCTGCCTAGTCTAACAGGTGATTGGACTCTGGCTCTTCAATATTCACTCTGCTTTTTATTTCGTATTAAAGTCTAATCCTGTTTCATCATGAAACATAATTAATAATAGGACATATATGAATGATTTCATACATGAGTCGAACACACAGTGAAGTGCTAAGGGTATTAATTAATCTCATCCAATTTGGAAAATACCTCAATGAAAAAAGAAAATTAATATAGCAAATTCATATCCCATGACTATTCTATATAATTTCATAATACAAGCCTCTTGAGAAGTCGTGTGATCAAACAACACTTTTATAACAACTTTTAAGAAACTAAAACGGGCTTTTAATAAGGTATTTTGTCTTTGAAAAGATAATCTTATGCAAGGTAATCAGACATATGAGAATGTCGTTCCCAGTCCCACTTCAAAGATTGCACCTCAGCACTTGGCTTTTGCACAATTCGGATGTGTTCGGTTAGGCCAAGATGTGCCATAAGAAGTGCTACGTGGGTAAGCAGCTCCCCACCATGCCTAAGGTGCGTTTCATGATGTTTCCATCTGCATTTGCTTGCGGCAAATACCAGCATTTCCATCCACACATTTGCTATCATCTCCCATTTTTCTTCAGGATCCCACAGCAATTCCTCCACCAATGCCTTCAACATAGACGCCAGCCTACAGCCATCCTTCAACACTGACTTGCTATGAATTAGTGGCGGTGGAAATTTGTTTTGCCTGTCAAGCAAAGCACTGGCAACATCATTGTTATTTAGTGACTTCTCTTGGGCTAAGAATGTTATCACCTCTGTTTGAGTATCTCTTATCCTCACTTGACCAATCCCTTTAGGAAGCATGAGCGGCCGCGCCATGAGGAGATACATCATATAATCTGACAACAGCTTGCTAATTCGGCAATGTAAACCCAGAACACTGCTAGAATATCTTCTGTGATCATCGTAGAAGAGAAGAAACGTTGCAATATGCCACAAAAGAATGCTGTGACCGAATTCTACATCAAGAATGCTCCATTTAAACTCATCCTTAAGAGGAATTTCCATTCGCTGAAGCACATGATCACCCCTCTCGTTCAGCATCTTTATGAGGAACAGATGGTCAAATTCCTCAAAGCTTTTATCAATTTTCTCTCCTGACGCCTCATCTTTAATGTTTTGATACCGCTTAAACTTCTGTTGAAGATGCGAGAGGATGAATTTCTTCAGATTTGAATCCACCTTTTCCCAAGAAGTGTGGCAAAACTTCTCCCTAAATTCTTCGATGTCAGGTACTCTCAAAATTGAACTCCACGAAGATGTCTTGACCTTGAGGCAATAATCTATCAGGCTATGTTGTGCCATATATGTTATTCCCTTCTTCTTGGCCTTGCAACGAACTAGCCAGGAAGCAATTGAGTAACCCACAAACTTATGCACTGAGTTGGTCGGACTGGATAAACGGTAAATGGTCCAATCAGAAAAAGCGTGCGAAATAGCTGAGCAAATGTCAACAAAGATTGCTCCACCCAACAGCAAGTAAGTTATGCAAATGTCCTCCCTTGGATAATGGTAATTACCAACTGTGATAGAGAAGGTAATCACTGCTGCAAAAGTTGACAAAAAGCAGATACCCTGGAGGATTACTCCTTTTGTAGATTGCAGAATGATACTCTTGGTATAGAGCTTGTCACACAAGAACTCTAGCTCAATTTGTACAATTTTGAAGGCATCTTCAGCGGATATGGTGTAGGGGAGCATGAACTTGTCCCGTAAATTTCTATAAATCCTGAGCCTGAGCTCTGAAAAGAGAGGTATGTACATCTTATATAGATAATAAGCTTTATAGAAAGATTTGCCTTCTTCGATAACATTTTTGTCTCTTAAAAACTCGTCCAAGGTCTGAGGATGATGATTGCACGTTGAATCACTAGTTTGAGTGGTATCAAGTGTGTTGCTGCTGGTGGATGAGAAAACAGAGTTGCTAAATTGCTTGTAGCTTGCATCTCTGAGAATCCAAATCCTTTCTACATACTTGATGATTCCGGTAATGAACATCGGGATGGCGCTGTATCTGAGTGTGTTATTCGTCCCAAACTTTACGTAGGCATACATAGCCACCCCAACTTGGATAACGAGGCCAAGAAAGGACCTCAACCAAAGCTCGTTGTCTGTCAAGGCATAGGCACTGATGGTGTGTGGACCACCGAGGTGCAAGAGCAAGAATGGCGTCCAAAACACAACCAGTTCATTGGTTAGCTCCTTCACTTTGGCCTTGAGGAGGGCACTTAAGGCAACAGTGGTTACCCAATCTGCCGATACGTATGAAAACCAAGCAAAGATAGCAACATAATGAGAACATTTGCCTTGCTTTCTCCGACGATGGCCAACCCAAAGAAGTACAAACTGGAGAAGCAGGCTGAGTAAGACCATTCCTTCGAGCTCCCATTTGACCCACAGTTTTTGGATTAATCCGGGGAACAATTTCGGAAAGGCTCTACTTTTGATCTCTGTGAAGAAGAAAGCACTGGCAACTGGAAGAAGAGAACATGTTCGTGCATATAATTGGTAAAAAGCCGAAATGTAGAAATAGGGACCTAGTTAACAAGATATATAATTATCTGCTACCTATATAGTTAACTATCATTAAAAGAATGTAATCACTCTATTCTTTAGCCTACAAGGTAATTATAGGTCCAAATCTCAATGTACAAAATCTCCATACTTCCACATATCAACTCAAAAAAAAAAAAATTAAATGAATTCATCTCTAACATATGGATTACCGGGCAGCTAAACATGAAATAAAAAAGAGAAAAGACATTGGCACTGATGAAGCTATGGTTGTAGAACCAAATTAAGTAATGCAAAATGCAAGAATATATTAATTAATGTGCCAGAAGAACGTAGTTTTAACATGACGATGATAATGCAGGAAACACTTGTGAGCAGCATTGCTGATGATTTATGTTGTTTAACGAAGATGAAGATTTGCTAATTTAACATTTTTATATGTTGATGCCTTTCTGGTTCCTAGTCCAATGGTATAAAAGAGAATTACAAGAAGCACATGGATATTTGATCTCCAAGGCCCAACCTCCCATGTGCAACACTTTAATCTAATTAAAGTAAATTCTTCAGCAGTTTGAACATAATTAGTTAAGCTAAGAATGTAATTACAGATACAAAAGAAGAGTACTTCAACATCATTTAAAATTTAAAAACAAAAATTAAAAGGGTTATTTGTTGGGATGGCTATTCAAAGAAAACAGTACAAATTGTTTTGTAAAGCAAGACATACATAATTGTTAAATCTGGTGCTTTTAAAGCTAAAGGGCCATTTGAAGAATGTATCACTTATTTTCACAAAAAAGATAAAGAAAGCAGAAAGAATTTGAGATAGACTATAGCTTGTTGGAAAGATCAAAGAGGGTAATGATACACTGATGAGATATAGGGAGGAAAAATTATGACAATGATGTGGCAAAGCAATGTCATCAATTTTTATTATTTTAAAAATAAGAACACCGTCTGCAGTGTGTCTCATTGTAGATTGTGTTTTATTTAATTATTGATGGAGGATTAGACTCTCAATATTAAGAGACTCACTCTAGATATTAAATACATCTCATCAATATCTTAGAGGCTGAAGGCTGAATAACAACTTACATACAACTTAATTGACTCGTGAGCCAACAAAGCTGCTAATCTAGTAGTAGAGGTTAAGGCCCCGTTTATCAGGTGTATGTCCAATTTTTCTTATTTTGTAGTATTATTTGATACAAGTGCGTCCGGTTAGATAACCATTCTTGGGGTCAAGTGGCGGAGAGACGAAGTTGTGAGGAAGCGGTCTTAGGCGACTCCTTTTTTTTTTTTTTTGATTTTACACAATATTCTTTTTTAAATTTTAACTGGGCGTTGATCTCCCTAGTAAAAAAAGGTTATTGTATAAAAATTTAATCTCCAAACATTTCATCTCAGAATAACATAGCCAACTTTGTTTACATAAATATTTATCAGGAAGCTAATGTGGCTGCAGATTTTCTAGCTAAACTAGGCGTTAACTCTGCTACTAACTATATATTGTATAATGAGAGCCTTACTGAACTTTCTTATATATTTCGTAATTGTATTAGTTTGTATCAGAACTATTAATTGTTCCTCATACTATTGTAGCCGCTTAATATATCTATCCTTCTTTTCTTTAAAAAAAAAAAAAAGAAAAATATTTATTTTGCTATGTAGTTAACTATCATTAGTAGTTTTAACCCACACTCAACACGTCATCTCACGTAACAACAATACCAACAATAGACTTCTCAAGAAGGGAGTATGAGTATGGGCTCTTATACTATGTATAGAATTGTAAATGTGGGCTCAATACAAGATTGTAGTCCAACCTAAAACTGATTGATAATAACAAGAGTAGTTTTTTTTTGTATTTTACTTATACTTTTTTTTTATTATATCATCGGTGTGAGATTTTCCTACCCAACATTTTTTGCATTCCAAATTCAATTGTCTCACATATCCAAAATCAATTCGAAAATAATTGAAAAAGAAAAAGAATCTAGAAGACATATTACCTGAATGCAAAACAGGGGGAAAATATTGGCTATGATGATAGATCATAGATGAGTATAAATCTAACCATAGTTGTGGAAACAAATTATCTAATGTAAGAACATATTAATTAATGCACCAAATTCAAGAATGTAGTTTGACATGGAGATGATAATGAAGGAAACACTTACTTGTGAGCAGCATTGCTGATGATTTATATACTTTAACGAAGTTGAAGTGTTACAACCCTCTACTAATTAAACATTTTTATATGCAGAAGTCTTCCTAGTGAAATATTGTAACACAGTATCATGCGCGAATCACATGGATACTTGGTCTTCAAGCCCCATGTCTTGCGTGCAACACATTACTTTAAAGAAAGTGATTCCCCTGGCCCTGTCATGTGGCCTTTTATTGTTTCAATGGTGGTGATCGTAATACCGGTATCAAAAAACATTCCATGCATATCATTTTAGTTTCATTTATTAACAATTAAACCAGGGACATCCTAGCTAGCTAAGAAGATGATTAAAGATACAAAAAGAAAGTTTGAGTACCTTTCTTTTTTCTGAAATAAATAGGGTAACTTGTTCGGAATGGTTATTAAAGGAGCTACCTGTACCGAATGTTTTGTAAAGAAAGACATGTAATTGGTTAGTCTGGGGCTGTTAAAGCTAAAGAGCGCACGAAGTTCATTAATGCATCAACCATTTAAAACAAAGAAGACAAAGAAAGCAGAATGAATGAATAGATATATATACTTTTGCTTTTTTGGGAGGATCCTAAGGATAGATGAATTAGCTACCTCAATTCACCTTAAAGGAAAGAATAGACGCATGGAAAAATGAGACTCTAGAGACGCAAAATGCAAAACCAACTACCTAGGCCCCACAAAGAAGAACATATTGAGTCCTCGTCGTCAAAAAAAGAAAAGGTATATATATATGTAAGAAAAAAAGAAATAAAAAAAAAGAAAGAAATAGAGGCTTGAGGCTTTTGGTCACTTAATTATCTTCACTGAGATAAAGTACTGATCAGTGACTGCCTATCTTCGAAATGGAATCCTCCTAGCTCTTTTGTCAAAGTGCAAAACATCCTTCTGGGACAACTTTCACACATTTCACTTGGCAGTCGCTAGTTAATTCATAAAGGAAGCTGCGCCTCTAAACATTAAACGCTCGATTTAGCCTGATCAAATTGCAAATTTCAGGCGGACACAGGTATAAAAACAAGCTTACGATGGAGCCATTGGGTATATCCCCAAACTCTGGTACCATCGCAGAGCCATTTGCCCCCTTCAAAGAGGATTTGGGTGCTTATGTAATGGGTTTGGAGTACTACCTATACTCCCATTAATAGAAAACAGTTGATTTGCCTTTTTTAAGAAAAAAAAAAAAAAAATTCGCCCCCTCCGTCGGGTTTGATAACCAAACTTGGTGGTGCTGTGGCGGAAGACGATGGTTGACAGGGAGCGGTTCTAGGCGACTCCCTTTTTTTGATTTTACACTTGATTTTCTTTTTAAAATCATAAATGGGCGTCAATCCGTAGCAAAAAAAGGTTATTATATAATAATTTGAACTCCAAATATTTTATCTTAGAACAACTTGGCCAACTTTGCTTGCATACAATCCCATGGTTTGAGTGTGGATTTCAAAATTTTATTTCTTGCATTCAAAAATTATACTGTTGTGATGAATAATAGATATTTGAAAAGAGGATAACTACTTTTAGTGTATTTTGAGGATGTCTTAATAATTACAAATTTAAATATCTATGTTAAAGATTTTAAATTTGAATCGTGAGAAAAAATAAAAAGAGTTTAAAAAGAAAATGATGATTCTTATAGTATAATTAATTACTTAATGTACAAAAGAAATATTTTACATATCTTCTGATACATTTGATCTTAGTAACCTATTTGATTTGAAGAAGCAGGAGATGTGACCTTATTAATTTTAACTAATCAGATTAAATTTTTGGGCTTATAAAATAATTTGATTGAGCTTACAAAATAATTTAATTGGTTATAATAATTTACCCTACCCAAACACGTAGTAAATTAAAATTCTATTTTGTATATAAAAAGATTATCACACTAGCTGTTTCATTATGAAATACAACACTAAAGCATATATATGAAAATTTTCAGACAAGTCAAACATATCAATCTCATCCAATTTGAAAATACCAAAAACTATAGGAACTTCATAACCCATAATTATTCAGTATAATTTCATAGTGCGATTATTTGCGTGTTCAGACAACACTTATATAAAATAACACTTAGACGGGCTTAAAAAAAAAAAAAAAAAAACAGAGCGTAAAAACTTTCAAGGTAATAAAAAACGGGCCCTCACTAAGCTATTGAGTCTTCTGAAAAGATGATTCTATGCCATGTAATAAGCCAAATGAGAAAGTTGATCCCAATCCCACATCAAAGTCTGACCAATTGGAGGCATTTCAGAACTAGGTTGCACCTGATTAGCAGTTGATTCCAGCAGGAGATCATCAGCACTTGCTGTCACAATTCGAATGTGTTCAGTCAGGCCAAGATGTGCCATAAGAAGCGCTACGTGGGTAAGAAGCTCACTGCCACTCTTGAGATGTATATTATGCTCTCTCCATCCACACCTGCCTGCAGCAAATGTCAGCATTTCCATCCACACATTTGCAATCACCTCCCATTTCTTTTCAAGATCCCATCTCGACTCCGTCACCAATGCCTTCAACATAGATGCCAGCTTACGACCATCTTGCAAGACAGACTTGCCTCGAGTTGAAAATAATAGAAATTCGTTGCCAGTGGGAAGCAGAGCGCTAGCAGCGTCATTGTTACTCATTGATGACGACCGTTTGCCGAAATATCTTACCACCTCCTCTCGAGTATCTTTGATCCTCACCAGACCAATTCCTTTAGGAAGCATGAGAGGCCACACCTGGAGGAGATACATCATATATTCTGACAACAGCTTGCTAATTTGGCAATATGAACCCAGAACACTACCAGAATATGTTTTATGATCATCATAAAAAAGAATAAACGTTGCGATATGCCACGCAAGAACGCTGTGGCTGAATTCTACATCATGAATGCTCCTTTCGAAGTACTCCTCATCAATTTCATAGTTTTGAAGCGCACGATCCCCTCTCTCCCTTAATATACTTAAGAGCTTGTCATGGTTAAATACCTGCTTATCATCAATTTTGTCTTTAAGATTTTGATATTGCTTGAACTTCTCTTGAAGATGCTTGTAGATGAATTTCTTCAAGTCCCCATTCACTTGTTCCCAAGAAGTCCCCAAAAATTTCTGAAAAATCTCTTCAGTGTCAAGCATTCTCAAAATTGCAGTCCACTTGGATGTCTTCACCTTGAGGCAATAACCTATCAGGCTATGTTGTGCCACGGACACCGTTCCTCTCTTCTTTAATTTCCTATGAACTAGCCAGGAAACAATTCTTTGATATGCACACTTACTCAGCAATCTCCTCGGACTAGTTAACCAGAGTATTGCCCAAGAAGAGAAAGCAATCGAAGTGGCAGAGAGAATATCAAGAAGGATTGCTCCACCAAGCAACACATAAGTTATCAAAATGTCCTCTCCTGGATAGCCACTCTTATCAACTGCGATAGAAAAGGCAACCAGAGCTACAAAAGTGGACAAGTAGCAGATGCTACGGAGGATTCTGCCCACTATTGATTGCAATATAGCAGCCTTGGTGTAGAGTACATCATACAAGAACCCTAGCTCAATGTGGACCAGCATGAAGGCTTCTTCCGCATCTTGGAAGGGGGACAGCCAGATGTCGCTTAATTCTCGATAAATCCTTAGTCTGAGGTCTGAAAAGAGAGGTATGAACATCTTAAACAGGCAAAAAGCTTTACGGACAATTTTGCCACTATCAATGACTGTTTTGTCCATTAAATAGTTATCCAACGTCTGAAAAGGATGATCGCTCCTCGAACCATTAGATTTTGTTATGGAACCTCTGGGGCTAGGAGATGAGAAAACAAAATTGCTAAATTGCTTTTGGCTTGCAGACCACAGAATCCAAATTCTTTCTGCGTACTTGGTAATCCCAGCAATGAATATTGGGATGGCTATATATGCAAGAGTGGAATTGGTCCCAAACTTAATGTATACATAAATAGCCACACCAACCTGGATGACAAGGCCGAAGAAGTACCGCAACCAATTCTCATTGTCTGCTAAGGAGTAGGCACTGATGGTGTGAGGGCCACCGA
>BPVZ01000031.1:1112528-1130440 GCA_020521535.1 Rubroshorea leprosula
AAATAAATATAATATAATATTTACACTCAAAATTTGTAAAAAAATTATAAATCTAATATAAAAACTTATATAAAATTAATTAAAACTACCTTAATTAATAAGTCTTAATTTATACTTTTAAGATATAAATTAGACAAAATTTTCATGTAATTTGAGTTTAAAATATTTTATTTTCATTAAAAAAATTATTGTTAATTGAACATAAGTTGTCGGCAACCTAATTAAGAGACATTATTGTTATGGGATGATAAATTAATAAATGTTTCTCTAAATTTAATGGAAATAGGTGACAAATTAATATTACCTAAAATAATTTTTGTGGCAATTACTTACTGCAGTAAAGTTCTTGAACATATGGAAAGACCAATCAGGTCATGCTGTACAATTTTTGTTGCCACCTCTACGGTCTACCCTTCATCAAACAAGACAATATTAAGTTGTTTGGTTTGCGGGGAGAAAAGGAAAATAAGAAAAAAAATAAATTTTTGTATTTGAATAATAAAATTTTTTGTTTTAAAGTAAAGGTTTTTTCTTTATTTTGTTTTAATTATTTTATATTTTAATCTAACTAAACTAAGGGGAGGGGAGAAGAGAGAAATGAAATGATATCATTAATATCATTATCCTTCCATTTTCTTCTCCTTTTCTCCGATCCCCTTTATTCTATTTTTTTGAAAGCAAATAAAAGTAAATAAAGGTGAATAAAATATTGTTAAAACCTATTCCAACAAATACGGATTTAAATTAATGATCACAATAAAGAGAAAGGAAGATTGAACCACTTGATGGATGCACATGATCAAAAGTAGGAAACCTTATCCTTAGGATTGCGTCTTTTTTTTATTATTATTTATCTAGTTATAATTCTTAGGGTAGGGTTACGGGAAAATATACTTTCATGAATCAAAGTAATTCTTAGAGTATTGTTAATCTATAATTTATTTACATGCATATACACATCTTATTTACATGCATATCATATGTACCTTTTATTTTTTTGAACAGCAAAAGTTCCATTACTATCTTGAGTACAAGGGGTACTCAAACCCTTTTACATTAACATCAACTAAAACCATCATTGAACAGGAATAAGCACAATTAGTGTTACTACCATCTCTCTAACCCCTCCTACTTCACTCTAGTAAGGCATGAGGCAAGGTTAATTAGTCAGTCAGATAGATTGAAATAACACTTGCCTTTCCTAACTTTAATCCATGTAAATGACCTTAATTGAATAAGTTCAAAAAGTTTGATCAGGTTTACCTCGACACTGTCAAAGATCTTTTTGTTTCTTGCCATCCACACTGACCATATGACTGCGTTCCAAATACAATCCCACCTTTCTCTTTTGTGTGGCTTTTTGGTCCAGGCGCCAAAGAGCTGAAACGTCCTCCTGCATTCGTTTTGTAGTTCTACTTTGATGCCCCACCAGTTTGCGCAAGCTTTCCACAGCCATTTGGCTATTTTACATTTCAGGAATAGGTGGCTGGAATCTTCCTCTTCCTCTTCACATAGAATACATTTCCTTTCTTCCCCCTCCTTTATGACCTCCCGTTTTGACAAGTTTAACTTGGTTGGTATTCTATCAAGTAATACCTTCCAATTGAAAGCCACCACTTTGGTTGGGATGCTAGGATTCCATACTCTTTTATACATTTCTGCTTCCTCCTCTTCCCTCCTATGTTTTGTTAATATTGCGTAGGCTGATGCCGTTGAATACTCTCCGTCGGTGCTGTGTGTCCACTCCCATTTGTCAGCGCTCCCTGGGGATATTATCACTTTCTCGATCATTTTTTGAAGTTCAGTTGCTGTCTCGTCTTCCCACTAATGCAAGGTTCTTCTCCATGTCAAGTTCCAGCTCCATGTGCCATTGAGAGCCCTTCCCATTTGAAAGCATTCTTTGTCTTTACCTGTAGATAAGGTGTACAATCTAGGGAATTTATTAGCCAAGCAGATCTCCCCACACCACTCATCCCACCAGAAGCTCACTCTTTTCCCCTCACCGACCGTAATCCTAAAACCCTCCACTAGCCATCCTGCATTCCCCCCATCTCCAGCATTTAAGTTTTGGATGTCTCTCCACCATGTTGATCCTCCACCACTCCTATCCCTTACCCAGTCCAACCAATGCCCGCCATTCTCTCCATACTTACTTGATATCACTTTGCTCCATAGTCCCTCTTCCCTTTTTGCTAACCTCCCCCACCATTTACCCAACAATGCCATATTGAATTTCCTCAAATCCTTCACTCCTAGACCTCCACACTCCTTTTTCCTGCACACCCTCTCCCAATTGACCCAACTGATTTTTTCCCCTCCCCCATCCCTCCCCATAAAAAGTTCCTGCGTATTTTATCTAAAGAGAAGAGAATACCTTTGGGTATTTTGTAGCAGACATCAGGTACACGGGTAAGCTAGACAGCACAGAATTTAAGAGAGTGATTCGGCCTCCCAGAGATAAGTTTTGCCCTTTCCAGCTAGCAAGTTTCTTTTTAAAGGTGTTCACCAATGGTTGCCACATTGCTATCCTCCTGTGATTCCCTCCGACTGGAGTTCCCAAATATTTAAAAGGGAGATCACCCGCCTTGCAACACAGTCTGTAAGCCATCCTCTCCTTCCAACCATCCTCTGTCCCGACCCCCATTATCTGACTCTTGCCAAAATTGATTTTCAGACCCAACACCAATTCGAAGGTCCTCATGATACTTTTTATTGCTTGAATGTTTTCTTCCGAAGCCTCTCCAAAAAACAGTGTGTCATCAGCAAATTGGAGGTGTGATACTGACAAGTTCCCGTTTCCAATCTTTACCCCTTTGAATATATTTTTCTCATTGGCAAATTGCATTAACCCATTTAGACCTTCTGCTACTAACAGAAATAAGAAGGGGGAGAGCGGGTCACCTTGCCTGATTCCTTTGCTAACCGGGAATTGCTGAGTTGGGCTTCCGTTCACTAGGATCGAGATCATACTCGATTGGAGGCATTCCTTTATCCAATTTCTCCAAGTGACTGTAAAACCCGTCCTCATAAGCATATAGTCAATAAAATCCCAACTAACCTTGTCGTAAGCTTTTTCGAATTCCACTTTGAATAGAAAACTCTTCTTCCTCTTCCTTTTTGCCTCATCGATCACCTCGTTTGCTATCACCACTCCGTCCATCAACTGTCTACCTTCTATGAATGCCATTTGTTGCTCCCCGATGATCTTGTCAAGAACTTTCCTGAGGCGATTTGCTAGAAGCTTAGCTAGGATCTTGTACATAACTCCAATGAGTGATATAGGTCTGTAGTCTTCAATTCTATGGGGGTTTTCAACCTTAGGGATCAAGGCGATGAAAGAGGAGTTGGAGCCTCGAACCAGCTTGCCATGCTCATGAAATTCCTGTACGAATCCAATGACGTCCTGATTTATGTCCTCCCACATTGCCTTTATGAACCTGAAATTAAAGCCATCCGGCCCAGGAGATTTAGATGAGTCGCAATCCCACACTGCGTTTTTAATTTCCTCTTCTGAGAAAGTGGCCGTCAGAAGATCATTGTCTGATTTGTCTATCTGTTTAAAGCTGATGCCGTCTAGCTTTGGTCGCTGCCACTCTTTTTCCGAGAATAGCCCCTTGAAATAATTCTTCACGCCTTCCTTGATCTCATTCACACCTCTACATAGCTCTCCCCCAATCTGAATACTGTTGATTTCATTTCTTCTCCATCTGCCCTTCACATTTCTATGAAAAAACTTTGTGTTTGCGTCCCCCTTTTCAGCCACATCTTTCTGGATTTTTGTTGCCACATACTCTCTTGTATCTTCATGTTCTTCCAGAGATCCAGGAATCCATTCCTTCTTTTCTCAATGTCTTCTTCTGAGAGTTGGCTGTACTCTTCTTTTTCATCCATTTTAGCTATGGTCCTTTCTGCTTCAATTATTCTTCTATCAACTTCTGCTATGTGATTAGCACTCCATTCCTTCAGGGCTTTTTTTGTTTCTTTTAGCTTCTCCTTAAGTCTGAACCCCTTCCACCCCCTCACCTCTACAGATTTCCACACTTTGCTAATTACTTCCTTACACTCAGGGTGTTCCAACCAAGCATCAAAAAATTTAAAGGGTTTTGGGCCCCAATCTACCTTTTCATTTTTCAAGAGTAATGGGCAATGATCGGATACTGATCTTCCCAATCCCCATTGTTTTAAGTCATTCCACTTCTTCAGGCATTCATCCGAAACCAAAAACCTATCTATCCTGCTCCTATGCTGTCCATTTGCACTGTGCCAAGTATATTTTCTGCCCGCCAGTGGTAAATCAACCAGCCCAGAGACATGGATAAAGCTATCAAACTCCCTCATTTCCCTGGTTATCCCGCTGCATCCTGCTCTATCCCCTACTGTTCTTGCTGCATTGAAATCTCCCCCCAAAATCCAATTGCCTCTTCTACTAGTGATCAGCTTTCCCAGCTCCTCCCATAGCACTCTTTTTCCTTCTAAATGGCATGGAGAATAGATATTAAGGATGTGGATCGGCATCAGGTCCTCCTCCCATACCCCAAACACCCCCGTGAAGTGTTGCCCCTCAATCACCTCTGTCTTGTTAAACACCTTTAAATTCCAAATACACAGCAATCCTCTAGACAAGCCTTCTGATGGTTTATAAATCCAGTCAAAATCTTCAGACCCCCATATCCTTCTACAAGTTCTTCTATCAATCACCTCCATTTTTTACTCTTGAATAGCTAAGAATTCTACTCCCTCTTTTTTTACTAATTCTCTTATTTTCCTTTTTTTCCCCATCCCTCTTAACCCTCTGATATTAAAAGATAGAATGATCATCAGAATCTCTACTTACCTTCTTAGCGTCCTCTGACACTCTCTTCACCATATCTTCTTTGCCTTGTCTATCTCTACCCTCCATTTCTACAAATTTTTGCATAATCTCCTCTTCGTTTTCTACTGTGACGCCCAATCTTTTTGCTAAATCCCATATGTCTTTTGCCAGCTGATTTTGCAACTGCTTCCTCAGAGCTCGGTTGCAATTTTGAATCCCGCTGTCGCCAACCGATTCACCCGCGACCTTTCCATCTGGACACACAATGAATTCCGGCACCCCCGTTCCCTTCACTGGTTTCGTCTTTTGCCTTTCGCACCTTTTCCCCCTCTGGATTCCTTCCCCTGTTTTTCTCGCCTTGAGGTAGACCGAGCTGCACAAGTGGATCTTCTTCTTCCTTTTTGAGACACCCTCCTTGCTTCTTTGCTTGCAGATTTGCATCTGTTTGTTTGCACTTGTGCAGTCCTGCCCGTTGGGATCTCCTTGTTCATCATGCTGCTGATCTTCTTCGCTGCAACATGGTGCAGCTTTCCTTCCTCCCGAATGTTCCTTTACTTTCTCTGATTTTGACTTTAAACTCCCTTCATTAATACCCGGCTCCACACTTAAGGAGTCCACATAGCATGGGCTAGCTTTTTGAGAGATGGGTTTCCCATTAAGGCCCAACGTAGAGCCCTTTTGTAAGCCCAGCCTCTTTTTTCCAGCTTTAGCCGACTGCCCTACCTTGACACCATTTCCCGCTTGCTGCTTCCTTTTCTCTTCACTTAAGTTGATTTTTTCTTTGTTCGAAATTTGAATCTGCTCCAGGCTGTCCGCCACTTGCTCAACTGTCTCCTCCTCCTCCTGCAGACCGTTTCTAGGGAACACTTCGTACGACTCCTCTTTGTTGCATGCCACGTCATCTTCATCTTCCTCATTCTCGGCTGAGGCGTCCTTCCCCTGTTCTTCCTCCCCTGCCCCTATACTGGCACAATCCTCCTTCTCACTGTCCATAGACCATGTTTCTTGATCTTCTGAATCGCTATTGAAATGAGGGATGAAGTCCTGTTTCAAAGAGAAGAAACTATTGGTAAATTCCTCCTCTGTGAACTTGAGCTTATACACGGACCCGTCAATTTTGATTTGTCTCGTCACTGAAATGGTGTTCATAATTGGGGTCGAGATTAAAAATCTGGCTATGTCAAACCTCCTCCTATGACTTGTGCTGTCATCTAGACAAATGAACTTGCCCCATGAGCACCCCATCGAAGCAAAGAATGTTGGCCCCCAGACGTTTAACGGCACACCTTGACATCTGATCCAAACGAATCTTTCTTCTGCTACCAGATCTGGGGTCCATGGGCACACCTTCTCGAACCATTGGCCCAGCCATTCTGATGCTGATTCAACCAGGTCTTTCAGCTCTTCCTTATCCTCGCAGTCCATTAGAACCAATCTTCCCCCCATCGCTCGAATTTGACAGGAGAAATACCCTTCCATGTAGAATTTTTCCTACAGGTTTCTAACCATTTCAACCGAATGAGTTGTGCCCACAAAACAGCCCTCCAGCCATGCGGTGTCTTCTTGGTTAGTATTGTATTCAATCCCAGCCCAAGAATCAATCCTTCCTTTCTCTTGCCATACCCTCCTGTTCGATTGTTGCCCTTTCAGAACCTCTGCGTAGCTCCTGTTTCGTACTTGTGGCTCCGAGATGGGTCTGGGTTTTGTTTCCCTCCCTTCTTTCTGGTTGTCTTCATATCTTGGAGAGTTTACCCAAAGTTTGCGATCACCGATCCAGATATTATCTAGCTTTCTTTCAAGCTCTTCTCTATTCTTCACATCAAGAAATCTGACAAAACCAAACCTGTCGCCATTTCTGCTTCTTCTCCTTGGACTGTAAATGGCATATACCCTCCCGAATTTCAGAAACGTTCTCCACATTTCTTCGTACGTTCATTCTTCTAGGAAGTTTGTGAAAATGTAGGGGGTCGCTTGTTTGAACAAGCCCCAGTCATAGGAATCTCCTTGCTTCCTTTCAACCACCTGGTTCTGCTCGTACTGCTTCTTCCTTAGCTGGTATGGTACCCTCCTTCTCTGCTGGTATCTCTGCTGTGATCTGACTTTCTCTTCACTCTGTGCCGTCTTTCTAGCCCGTGTCCGACGGTCACCTTCTCTCACTCTCGCTTTGCCTCTCTTTCTCATCACTCGTTTCTATATCGGTATTTTTATTTCAGCAACATGATTTTTATCATATGTACCTTTTATCTTAATTATGTATAAATTTTCTTGTTTTAGTGTGAATGAGTGAACTATTAGAAGAGAAATGAGAGGTTTATTCTCTCTGAATCAACACATTAACTATGTTACCCGTGTAAAATATATTAACAAGCCAGCATGTACTTATCCAGAGCTTGTTCTGCACAAAACAATGATTGGCGTACACCGCGGTCTTCCTTCCTTTTGGCATCGCTAATTTCATCCAATCGCCACTGGAGAAACATTTGTGTTGCTTGACAACCCAATTTGTGAATTACCCATGCTGGAATTTTTCGTTAGTTGAGTTAATCAATTCTTTCTCTCTAGCTCGTGTTGCTCTCGCCCCTCCATGTCCCTTCTTTGCTGCCATTGGTCCTACCTCCTTATTTCCCATTCCTCCTCCGCTGCCAACTCCACCAAATTAAATCAAACCAACCATGTTTGCCTTCTCAACTACCGACTTTGGATTCTTTTCCCTCAAAATCCTAGATCTATTTGGGTTTAGTTTTTGGCTTTCAAGATAAAGCTAAATGTTAGGGTTCCACAACAAACCCATATCCCTAAGTTCTTGCAAACTTAGATTTTTGAGTTCACAAGATTCTTTTTGTTTACAGCATAAATTACATTTTTTAAGTAAACCCACGTGTTAATGGATAAGATAAGATTACATCTTAAATTTATTAGTTGAGATTCAGATTACTTGCAATGGTAGAAGTCACCTTATAAATTTCACAAACCAATATCTTTTTCAATTATTCTTTTTTTTTTTTTCGCTTGAATTCAATTTGTTCTTTGCCATGGTCGTTCTTAAGCGTCAATCTCTTTGGATTTGGGGTTTGAATGGGGGATGATTTTAGTGTGGAAGATGAAAGTGCAATAAGTTTGCTTGGAAATAGAAATAAATATAAAGCAGAATACCCAAATTCACCCTCAAAGTATAGTGGTGGGGACGGATCCACCCTCAAACAGAAAACAGAGACAAATCCACCCACAAAATTTTTGATTTGAACAAATCACCTCAAATTTAACGTGTAACGTCATCTAATATCAACAATTTGTTAATTCGTTAACAGATTGCTGACATCAAATAATGTCATATGTTAAATTTAGAGTGATTTATTCAAGTTAAAAACTTTGTGGGTGAATTTGTCCCCGTTTTCTGTTTAGAGGTGAGTCCGTCCTTATCACTATACTTTGAGAGTGGATTTCGGTATTTTGCCTAAATATAAATAGCGAGGGATTTAAGCTTTTGCGTGCTTCATTTTGAATTATAAGATATTAATTTTTTAAACAATGGTGACAGATCAGAATGTACACCAATAACCTTTGATATTAAAAATAATTTGTCCATATATAACACTTATCGACAATAAAATTTTATAACACGGTGTAATATATATTTTTATTGACATTTTTTACTTGAGTGGGATGCATAAATTATAAAATACGGTTATTTTTAGAGGAGTTTGGTCGGCTGAGGAGAGACTAGAGTCAATTTTAATCAAAAAATTTCTTTAAAAGTTTGGGCCAACTATTTTCATTTCATGAATGGCATTTGTATCTTTGGGATTGTGCTCGAGCCACTGAATAATATATATAGACAAGCAAAGGAAAAAGGCCTAACGTCTGATGCATTTGGAAGCTTAGTATGATTAGGGCGGTTGGTAATTTACGAAGGTTTTATTTGTATATAATTTTTATTTGTGAGTTTATAAACTTTTAATTTGTATGAGTTAGAGTATTCTTTATATTTTTAGGTGTTGTTTAGTATGGTTATAGGTTTTTTTTTTTTATAATTTTTGATTTTTATAAATTATGTAACTACCTAAAAATCAAAATTAAAAATTTATTTAATTTTTTCTATTGGCTATAAACTTATTTAATTAAATTAAAATTATTTTTATTCTTATTTCTCTAATAATTATGATAACATGTTGCATAAACACATTAAACTAAATGAGTTTCTTGTTTAAAGTTATAAAATTTATAAAAATCAAAACAAAAAACTTAAAATCATAATTATACTAAGGGCTTGTTTAGTGAAGGTTATAAGTGCTTGTTTAGTGAAGGTTATAAGTGCTTCAGTTTTTTAACATTATTTATATTTCATAAATTTAAATTTTCTCTTTAAAAACTTACATTTTTTAATTTTTTTAACTTTAAAAAGATATTAAATAGTCAATTTTTAAAATTTTAAAATTTTTTCTTTTTATAAACTTCTTTTTTAGTTACTTTTTACTAACATTTTATTATTTCTAAAAATAACTTTTAAATTCTTTTTTAGTTACTTCTTACTCACTTTTTATTATTTCTAAAAGCAACTTTTAAATTTTCTATAATATCCCAAATTTTGGTAATATTTTAGCATTAAGTAAGGGACTTATTTGAGGAAAACTATTGTTTTGGGACTTAATAGTCAAATTTCAAAAGTTGAGGGACTTAAAAGAAAGGGAATGAGATAAGGATCAGCTTCTTTTCTTTTTCTCTTTTTCTTTCTTTCTTTTCTTCCTCATCAGCCGCGTGTTTCTGCTTCTCTTCTTCTTCCCCGACAAGCCCCCCCCAAGCTGCCGATAGTTCCCCTGGAGAAACTCGGCAAAAACTTGAAATTTCTTCTTCTTCTCTTGTTAAATAACAAGCATAGAACCCAGAAATCCTTCCCCCCATCTGCAAAATTCCGGATCTGCTCTGCTCTGCTACTTCCGGCTGCTGCTCTGCTGTATGGGGGTGCGAAGTGCTCTGGTTTTTTGGTAAGATTCAGCCAAGAAATCATCTCTTTAACCTTGATTTAGGCTGGGTTTACTTTAATTGCTTTTATTTCCTCCAATTTTTGGGTAGATTTCCATGAGTTTCCCTGCAGATGCCGCCGGCCCTTCCCCCAAACTGCAGTCCGGTTTTTGCTGGGGAAATTCTAGTATGTTGACAGCTCCTCCAAGCTTGAATTTCATCAATTGATTGCTGCCTATGTTGTCCGAATTTTGCTGGAAAATGGGGGAATTTCGGTAGCTTTAAGTGGGTTTTGTTTAAATTAAGTGGAAATTAGCTTGAGTAATTGTTGTGAATTTGTCTAGAGAAAATCCCGTGTGTTTTAGCCACTGTTTTGCCCATTTTGGAAGTTGAAGTTACTGTTTACGGGTACTGTTTATGAATACTGTTCACGCACTGATGGCAACAATTAACGGGGATTTAAATGTTTAGTTTGTAATATAATAATAAATTTGGAGAGGTTCGGCCATGTGGAGATTAATAGAGATTAATAGAAATAGCACCGCAATTAGGGGGAATTTGTGATAGTGTGGTATTAACTTTGAAATATTGTGATTAGGTTTTAATCGTTTTGTCACTGTAGCACTTGGGTTAAGCTTTCTCTTCTGAGCAAGTGAGGTAAGTAAATTTATGGTAAAGCCCTTCAATTTTAAAGTATGTTTTAAACTGTTTTCGAGATTGTGGCAAGGTTTAAATTAATTTTATCAGTATTTGTGTGTGATTAAACTGAAATGAAAATTGTGATGATTTTTATGAAAATTCTTATTTTCTGGAATTGAGCATGATTGGAATGAAAATGAGAATTTCATTGTTTTTCTGGAATTGAGCATGCCCATATGAAATTGTTTTCATTTGCATTGAATAGAGCATGCCTATTTGGAATTGACTAAATTGCTTTGATGAACCGAGAATTTTGTAAGTTTTGAGTTTTCTGTTAAATCCATGCTCACATGGAAATTTTCCAGTTTATTCTGAAATTTGAGATTGATTGTGAATTACGGATTTTTCTGTAAATCTTGCATGGTTTTGTCTCTGATATAGTCATGATTACTGACGCCCGCTAGTGGGAGTTTGTAAACGCTGGCACATGCCGACATGTTTACAAATATGATTGGTCCATTTTGTAATCCTGCCAATGGGATAATACATTGGTAATTACTGACGCTTGCCAGAGGGAGTTTGTTAAACACTGGTACCATTACTGACGCCTGCCAATGGGAGTTTGTTAAACACTGACCATGACTTATAAATGAGACTAATACTGAATTTTCTTCTGCATTACGGTTTGTCATTGAACGCTTTGCTATTGAACTGAATTTGATTCTGCATTAACGGTTTATAATTGAAAGTTTTGTTAAGCTTACATGGTTTATCTGGCATGCTTAAAATTTTACCCAAGGGCTATCCATATTTATTTACTGAGTTATCTTATAGTTTTTCCTTATCCACCATTTCAGGAAGTGAAACTGAAGACGGGAAAACCACGAGGAGTGACGAGGTAGAAGACTAGCCATTATAATTGGATATAAATTTTAGATTTTATCATCCTTTTGTAAAGTAGATTTTATTCTTGTGATTTTGTGATCTGAATATGTTTCGAGTCTTGTGCACTTGTGGGACTCGTCTCACGAGTGCACGGCATCTGCCACGTCCCCGGATTTGGGTTCTGGGGCGTGACATTTTCTCTCAAATAAAAATTTAAATTTATGACTCATAAACAGTACTAAAAAAGTAAAAACTCTAAAAAGCTCCACCAAACAGGCCCTAAATGGAGACTTAATGTTAGTATTTTACATTTAATAGATAAAAAAAATAATGGTAATTTATTTAATGTCAATCAAGCAATCAATCATAAATTATCTTATTTATACTAAATTAAAAGAGTAAAAATACATTTACATATAAATCTTAAACACAATACTTATATAAAATCTCAATCATTCATTTATTTACTTTTAATAATTGAGATTTATTTTTTTATAATATTAATTATCTTTCTCATTTAAAAAGTTGTAATAAATCTCAATTATTAAAATCAGAAAGATAAATAATTAAAATTTTATATAAATATAATGTATAAAACTTATATATAAATACATCCCTCCTCATATTAAAAAGATAAAACAATATGGTGGGGCAAAACTTTCACATATGAAAAATGACCAGCATGCTAAAAAAAGGCAAAAATACATAAAATGGTCCTTGGACCTTTTTATTTGAGCTGGTTTTTCCCTTGAACTTTTGAAAATACTTGAATGGTCTTCAAACATAAATTTTTTTTGACTCTTTTTGCCCTTTAGTCAATCTTTTTATTGAAGAATCAAAATTAAATTATAGGAATACAAGGTTACTCTAACCCTTTCAAAGCAAAATACAAGTTAAACAATGCATAAGTGATCAATAGTTTTTAGCACCAATGCATAATGAAGAAGAAAATTAAGTTAAATGCTAATGTGGTAAACTTTTTTTTTCTTTTCTGAAAATGATATGAAAATTCAAAAAAAAAATTTTTTTCTTATTTGGCAAATTTAGGACCAACTTATACACTCAACCATGCTATGTGGGCCTAGAAGATGCAAAATTGTGCATGTGAATTCTAACATGAGGCTTGCATTTAACTTAAAACTAATTAGTAATAGATGGAATAGCCATTTTTATATTTAAGGCACATGTTTCATATTCTCGATGTGAGATTTTCTCACTCAACACAACCCTATACATGTAAGCCAATATGAATGTTGGATCTTGTCATATGGTTTTATACCTCTAAACCTAATTGGTAATAGATGGAGTAACCCACTTTATATGTAAGGCACATGTTTCTTTGTTATATTCTCGATGTGTGATTTTCTCACTCAACACTATCCTTCACATATAAGCCCAATATGAACATTGGTGGGCTAACAACAGGTTTCCTAATAATGAAGCATTTGCTTTGATATTATGTGAAAATTATGCATATGAACTCCAACACAAGACTTGTATTCAACTTAAAACTAGACAATATGTGAAGCAACCCTTTTTGGATTTAAACTACATGTTTCTTTATGTCAGATTTTATTGGAATATAAAGTTCACATTTGATTGAAGTTAAGAGATATACATAAAGTTTCACATTAAAGAGAAATAAGGTGTTAGAGCGCAATATACACATGGAGGCCTGATAAACTTAATATGCATGCTTTTTAGGTTCAATATAATATCTCATCATATGTGTTTATGCCTTTTCATGTGTGCACTCCCAAATTGGCCTAATTGACTCCTCAACAAGTAGTATTAGAGCTAATAATGTGATAAGTTGAAAATTAAGATATCTTTGGAGATTCAAAAAAAACAACAAAGTGTTAGAGTGTAATATATATGTAGAGACCCATAAACCTAATAAATATGTCTTTTAGGTTTAATGCTCATACTCTCTCATGCACATGTTCCCGAGCCAACCCAATTGACTCCCCAATCGAAGAGGATTTTTTTTTTTGGCCGAGAAATTACAAAGAATAGAAGAGGAATATTTATATATATATATATATGTCATTTTTGCAATTAAAAAATTTAATAAAAAAAGTCACACAATATCTTTCGCGATCAAATATCCATGTAATGTGTAAAAGAATTCATGTTTTATAATTTAGATTATATATTAAATTGCAATCTATACTATGAATTTATAAAATATAATTTATTAAAATAATATTTTAATAAAATAATATAAAAAATAATTTTATTAAAAATATTTTAATAAATTTATAAATTAAATTATACTTTTAACATACAATTTGATATATAAAATATTTTTTAATATATAAGAATGAAAGAAGATGAATTAACCCAATATAAGTTATATTGGACGAAAGAAAGGTCATTTATATAAATAATGTTTAGGTTAAGTTTCATTTTTGGTCCCTCAACTATTGTACAGACCCTCAATTGAGTCTCTAAACTCAAAAAATCCCTGACTTGGTCCGTACTATTTATCATTTTTACCCCAATTTGATCCTTCGGTTAAAAATCTCTCCACTTGTACTGTTAATTCACAGTAAAATGATGACATATCAAAATTTTAACCCACGTGGAAGACAATATGGGAAAAACTAGTGACATGGCAATAAAAATAATAATATGATAAAAAAACTGAAAAAAATTCTTTCTTTTTCCTTTTTCCTTCTCTTTTCCTTTCTCTTTATCCTTGGGATCCTGGGTTTTTTGGCTTTGACGAACCTAGGCTTGGGTTCCTTGGAATCTAGCTGGGTTTGAAGGAACTCAAGCGCTGGGTTCGACGAACCCAGGCTTGGGTTCCCTAGAATCTAGCTAGGTTCGAAGGAACCCATCACTTAGGTTCAACCAGAACCCAGGCTTGGGTTCCTTGGAATCCAACTGGGTTCGAAGGAACCCATCACTTGGGTTCAACAAACCTAGGCTCTGGGTTCCTTCAAACCAAGCTCTGGGTTCCAAGGAACCTGGCATTAGGTTCGACAAACTCAGGCTTGGGTTCGATCAAACCTAGATCACCTGGGTTCGACAATAACAGGCTTTGGGTTCCTTGGAACCTAGCACTGGGTTCTTTCGAACCCAGGTGCTGGGTTCTTCAACAAAAAAATAAACAAAAAATTTTTGTGTTTTTGTGGGTGTTTTTTAATGATGATGATGAAGAATTGATTGATGAAGAAGGAAAGGAAGAGGAAGAGAAAGGGAATGAGGAACGCCCAATTGGGTTCGAAGGAACCCATCACCTGGGTTCAACGATCCCAAGCTCTGGGTTCAAGAAATGAAGAGGAAGGAGAAAGGGAACAAGGAAGGGAACGAGGAAGGAAAAAGAATTTTTTAAATTTCTATTGCCATGTTGTCTTCCACATGGGTTAAAATTTTGACATGTTATCATTTTACTATGAATTAACAATACACGTGGAGAGATTTTTAACAGAAGAATCAAATTGGGATAAAAATAATAAACAATAAGGATCAAATAAAAGATTTTTTGAGTTGAGGGACTCAATCAAAAGTCTGTACAATAATTAAAGGACCAAAAAAGAGGTTTAACCTAATGTTTAACATCATAATATCATGAGCCAATATTAAATGAGATAAAAAAAAGTCACTATCATGACATGTAATGATAGGGTGGGCCTAGGGGATAACTATCTCATCTTCTTTACCAGTCTCTTGCATCAACCTTCCCCAGAGATCTTTTGTAACCCATATTAAAATTTGAGCATAATATCTTCCACTTTAAATCTGAGCATCTTTTTAATGGAAATAACTGGATATTTTCTTTTCTTTTTATTTTCTTACATTTTCATTTTGATATTTACTGGATGATGAGTTAAGGTACTCTACCTGCCCATATTAAAAATGAAAGATTCTTCTTTACATATAAGACAATACCATCAAAGAATATTCTTGTTGGTTAGTAATCACCTTTCATTATTAAAGAATTTTTCATATTTATAACTTGTCAATATGAAATTTGAATCTCACTTTTAATATTAAAAAAAATAATAATAATAATAATAATAATACTTCTTATTAGACCTTTTTAAAAGAGGTTTACTAAACACATAACATTAATAAAATATTAATTGAGTAGATAAGCCCAATGTAAGATTTATCGATAAATAAAGTTTTCTTAAAAATTAAGTATAAATTTAAGTTTTGAAATTAATATTTAAAAGGATTAATTTTTTTAAAATATAATAAAAGTATAAAAAATATGTTCTTAAAAATATTTTTTAAAAATCAATCTTAGAATACGTCAAAACTAACATAAAGAGACCCTTAACAGTAAAGACGCAAAACAAAAAATTGAATGTATTACTTGAGGGTACATCTAACAACCCATGTGCATACAAACCGCCTCCGTAAGAAGGCCTCACCACAAACTAACAATACAGGATATGAGAACAGAGAAAAACTGCAACAGTCCTAATCAACCACATCCACCGCGACAAACACAAGGGACAGGAGAAGTTACTGCCCAAACAATCTCCGCCCACGAAACTAAGCAGTACAATTCTACAGCACAGAGGCAGCACCTAAACGAAAACCAACCCACAAGAGAAAGATACGCATCCATCGATCATTGATCAATTTTGAAGCCAATTCGATTCACCCTCAACTAAAAAAGCCATGGATGAGAAATCCGAGGACTCGTGCATCATGTCGTCGGGAAACAAGAAGGAATGACTGTTGGAACCTGGCGTACTAGCGTCCCTATGCCCCGCTGCCCCGTTATTTAGCTGCTGTGGTACTATTCCAAATTCGATGTCAAGCAAATCTGATAATAAGAAGCTTTCATTGACCTCAAGATCATCCATGATTAAATCCAACCGTTCATTCTCCTTCGAAACAAATTCTGATGAATTAATCTGATGATGATGATCGGTGTTATGAGGTTCAGACCTTTGTGGGTTAGTAATGACAACCTTAGTGCACCTTCCGGCCTTTGTATGGATGACAGTTGAATTTTTAGAAAAATCCAATGATGATGGTTTTACTGTGGGATTAGGCTGCTTTTGGGATTGGTTTAATGACTTACAAGTTGTTGAGCGGTGGTTTTGGCCACGGATATTGATGGCAGCCAACTGCATCTTTCTGCTGATTTTGGTGTTCCAGTAGTTCTTGATTTCATTATCTGTTCGCCCTGGAAGCCTCCCTGCAATTAAAGACCACCTGCAATTAAATTAAAGCAATACATTAAGGTTCATGAACCCACCTATTTCAGGATTAAAAATGCAAGGAAAACATATTCACCTGTTTCCCAGGAGCCTGTGAAGTCTGATAATGAGTTCCTCTTCGTCATGAGTTATGTTCCCTCTCTTAATATCCGGCCTAAGATAATTCAACCACCTTAACCGGCAACTCTTCCCACATCTTTTAAGGCCTGCAAGTTTAATCCAAATATTACAAGTTCTTGAAAATATACATATAGAATAATTCAGAAGAGTATTATTATGCATTCTAATTCGGCGTAGTAGAGCAGCCAGGATTGAGGATTAAATGTTTCAATCTGAACTTCCTGTTAACCCAAAAAAAAAAAAAAAAACGCATTCTTATCACCTGCTCTTGTGGGAAGATCTCTCCATTGTCCATCACCATGGGCTCTGATATATTCTGTCAGTATTTTATCTTCCATCGAGGTCCATGCTCCTCTGTTCAACCCTTCCTTGGAGCAGCAAGGACGCCTACCCATATGTGTACGGAAAGAGAGGAATATATAAGACTCTAAGGAGGCTTTTGTATGCTCTGCTATTCCTGGTACTTCAATTGGTTTGTATGTTGGTTTTATTTATATATAATGTGCAATAGGAGACCAGCGGGCATCTCATATATATTCCTCTATGTATATGTTTTTTATCACCATATATCTTCACTAAATTTTATAAACTTAGAAATGGGTTTGGTTGCATGTTCCTATACTGGGGACCAGCCGATTCTGTATAATTTTATGACAAATTGGACACTAACGGGTAAATTTGTTGGGTTCATGATGCTACATTCGGAGAATTAATAATTAAAGTGGAGAACTTTCAAAAATAGTTTTTTAAATTCGTATTTTAAAAGTATAATTAATATATTTTGTAGTTATTCAATTACATAAAAATAAAAATTAATTTTAATTTCGGTAATTAATTAATTAAAATAATATATATAATATTAATGTTAAAATTAATATTAATTTTTTAAATTTTATATATGACTTAATAACTAAAAAATGAATTAATTACATTAACTTGCTCCGTGACGTCACAAAAACCCTTTTAATAACATTGATCACCGGCCCTTCTTTCCAGTAGTCATGGCTGTTCTTTTGATTTTACTCTCCGAGCTAACTTTCATACACGTGCTTGAAAGTTCCGCTGAGATGAACTCGTGATTCAACAATAGCTTTTTTTTTTTTTAACTCATGATTCAAAAATATTTATGATTTGATAGTCTCTTTTATGAGTTAACTTATGTGCATTTTGAAATTAATTTTTTTAATTTTTTAATAATTTTATTAATTTAATATATTTAAAAAAATAATTTTGTGATGTACTAATCTCAAATTCTAAAACTTAAATATACTTGCTTATCAACTAACTCTTAGAATTGAAAAATAGCAAAG
>BPVZ01000031.1:1138863-1149740 GCA_020521535.1 Rubroshorea leprosula
AATAGAGTGTGTAATTATATAAAATATATGTATCATTGTCTTAATTTAAATACAATAAAAACACCAATTTAATAAAAAGGAGACAGATAAATAGAAATAGAAGGAGAATATTTAGTTGTTCCTGTCTCAACCTAAACAATGGCAACTAAAAAAGAATATAGAATGTAATTGCTTCTATTTCATATTAAAATTACATCGTTTTTTGTACTAATTTTTTGGTACAATTATTTATCGTTTCAACATTTCCAAGGGTTGTGTTAGCTTTTTGTTTCTTATTTTAATCATAGTTAAAGCTAACAGTTATATCAAGAAATTTACTCGAATAAATTAATTAAGTCTGCGAGAACTTGGTTTAAACTTAAAAAATCTTGCTCAATATTTAAGATAGCTGTTTTACTTAAAGAATATTTTAAAAATAAATTAATGACACACTCCCATTGAAAAATTAAAAATCTACAAAAATAATAATAATAATAATAATAAGACCACATGAAAATAGTCATTTATGTTCCCTTATTTTCTCTCATTTATATACACTACACTCACCTTTCTTCTCTCATATCTCATCTTCCCCACTCACACACACTCCGTTTCCTATCCCTTCATAAGTCCTCCACTAATGTTGAGCTATATATAGAGTATCAAGTCAGAGACCAACTTTGGTCTCTAACTAACTCTTTAACATTTTTCTGTTTCACAAGTGTCCGCTACCCATTTCTGTTGAAATTTCAACTCAAAATCCTAGTTGTCACTTTCTCGTGACAAAACTAACATTAATAGTCCACCCATCGATCTTTAATATTTTTTTCATATTTAATCGTAAATTTAATACACACTCCTTTTTTCAGTTGTGTGTTATAGTTTATCCTAATACATTAATAAAACATATGTTTAATAAATCCTCAACATAGTTATCATTAATACTTAAATTTCATATTTAGACCTTCATAGAGAATCACAACTAATTCATTTGGACATAGTACTAGAACAATGAAATGAGTATTAATTAAATGGGGTTAGTGTAATGTAGGTAATCCTTTTAAATTTGTTTAAAGGATCTGTTTAAAAGTTTATTTTCTAATTGATGTTTTTAAAAACCAATTGTTAGATTAAAAATTCTATTTATGTAAATTATGTATATTAATTTTCATATTAATCAAACATTAATAATCCTTTAATCAAACAAACTTCATTTACTAACATATATTTAATTGTATTAAATTTTGTATAATCAACAAAGAAGTAATTAGGCCTACTAAATCAATATGAATTGATGTACATGATTTTTATAAATAGAACTTTTAATTTAACTGCTACATTTTGAAAAGAAAATTATTAGGATACACTTTTTAACATTTATTATGATTCAATTATTAAAATATAATACAAGTATAGCCAAATCAATTGGTTTTTGCATCTTATATATATAGATGCTTCCATAAGTTTGTTTGTCTTCAATTTCAAATAAAATAATAATAATTTTTAATAAATATATTATGTAATATATTAAATCAAAATAAATATCAATCGATATTTAAAAAGATAATAATTGGTACACACTCGATTCAACACATTGTACAACACATTGTACAACACATTCATTAAAAAATTACTATTTTTATATGAAATTAAAGGCAAATAAGTTTAAAAATACAATCATGCACACAAGATGCAAGAATCGATTAAATTGACTTCATTTGTATTATATTTTTAAGATTAAACCAAAAGTGTGACAAAACATATATTGAATCAAATGTGTACTAATAATTTTTTTATTTAAAAATATTAATTAAAAACTAAAATTTTAAATAAGTTGTCAAAAAAATTATTAGGATGAACAAAATAAACACTTTTTCCTAATTAAATTATGAACCAATTCCAATTTGAATTTACTTATATGTACCATCATTTCTGCGGCAATTACTTAAGTAGGGAAACATTTATTTTTTCCTTGGAAAGAGAGGACAGCTGTCTGGCTAACGACTTGAAATAAATTACAAAGACAAAAGAGACACGCTTCTCTTCTCTACTCTTCTTATTTCTTAAGTACATATTGACTAATGAGGATTTGCCATGTAATCTTGTAGCCAATCAGATTCATAGTCAATGAATGATCCCGGGTACTCTTGTGGCATGTTATCGGAAAAGAAGATGCCGACGGAGTGGTTATCGGAATCCGGTGAGGATGAATGCCCTAACTGCTGATCACAACAGTTGTAACCATTGCTATGATCTCCCCCACTATCATTATTATTAGTACAAGGAGAATGCTGCTCACATGAGCCTTCAAATTCTATATTGAGAAACTCCAAAAAGAATTTCTCATCCATCTCGAAGTCCTTCACGAATGTCGAAGGCTCGCATTCCTTGGAAAAAAGTTCCGATGTTTGTAGCGTCTCCACGGCATTGTCATGGTTCCTTGAGTGATCACCTTCAATTGCTGCTGCTGATCTTACAGGGACCATCAATGGGAAAGAAGTTTTTAACCTTCTTGGTTTGGTCCGGATGGCAAATGAATTTTTTGTGCTTGCAGCCTCAGTTACCATGTTACAGATTTTCCGGTGTTGATTTACTTGTTTGCGGTCAGAAGTTTGGCCATTGCCGACTTGTAGTTTTTTGAAGATGGTGGTGTTCCAGTAGTTCTTGATTTCATTGTCCGTTCGGCCTGGAAGCCGTCCAGCTATTAGAGACCATCTGCAGTGCAACAATAACAATACATTCATTACTATCAGTAATTCACTATCAATTATTTTCCGAAGTACAATTACAAATGAATAAGAACTGTTTAATCTAAAAGTTTAAACTATCAAGCATTTAGACCTGTTTCCAAGAAGCTTGTGAAGTCGGATAATGAGTTCTTCTTCATCATGAGTAATGTTTCCTCTCTTAATATCTGGCCTTAGATAATTTATCCACCTCAACCTGCAACTCTTCCCACACCTTTTAAGACCTGCAAGAACCATAGATAGTTTTATAAATTTATGATCTATAGGTACAACTGCATAGTAATTTTCAAATGATCAAAAAACAACAGTTAGATATATACCTGCTCTTTGGGGAAGGCTCCTCCAATTTCCAGCTCCATGGAGTTGAATGTAATCTGTGAGAATTTTGTCTTCCAAGGCTGTCCATGCTCCTCTGTTCAAGCCTTCCTTTGAACAGCAAGGTTGTCGACCCATTCCTGCAGCTAACAGCAAGCTAGGAGTTGGGGCACTAAGACAGGACTCTAAGGTACATTATATAATATCTCTCGATCCTTCTATCTAGCTTGTGTTGGCATCTATAATTAATGCAACCGGAGAAATGGGATGAAAGAGAAAATAAATTACTGGGTATTTATCAACGTGTGCAGATATAAGAAGCAATGTATTAAAAATTATGAGACATATGCAGCTGAGTGCTTTGACCTTGCACATGCGGCCAATGGAACACCTCAACTTTTATTCGGTTCTCTAATTTTAAGAAAAATTCAAGATTAACTATCCCATTTTCTAGGATCAATATTGTTCGGCTCGGTTGGATTTGTGACGTAGGAGATTTGTTTTTGTTATGTATTTGTAGAGATGAGAACTTATGATAAGGTTTTTTTTTTTTTAATTAAAGAGTTAGCTATTTGGACAATACAAAAATGTGAACCTCTGACCTTACTCTTAAATAAAAGTTTTTTAAATTAATAGATATCTATTCGACTAAACACTTATTAGTAAATATGACATGGTAACAAAGTATCACTAACAATCTTAAAAAATAAATTTTCTTTGGCTAATAAAAGAAAAAGCCTTCATTTCTCCTTCTGTCCTAAAACAATAGTCGGTTCTTCACCTTTTCATATTTATCTATGTTATTCTTTTAAAAAATAAAAGATAAATATAGATTTTTCTTGATAAGATGAATCATTAATATAAATGGATAATAGTAATATTAAAATAAAAAAATTATTTTTATACATTGAAAAATAAAAAAAAATTAATTCGAGTTAAATTTAAAATAAAAAAATAATTGTATAGAATGAGAAGGTTTGAAGTATATATAATACCATGTCACTGTAAAACAAGTTAATAACAATTTAACATATTATAAAAAATAAAAAAAAATAGGGTTTCAACTAGTACCCTTGTGGCTCCATTCTTTATTGTTATGATGCTTTCTACTCATGGTCATAACTAGTCTATGAGGATATCTTTTGTGAATTCCAGAATGACTTTCTGATATGGGTTTGTGACTTGATATGATTATGTTGTTTGGATTGGGCTACTCCGGTGCACTCCTATTAATTAATTTATTTGTATTTTGATTGAAGAAAAAAAAGGGTTGTGACTTGTGAACATATACAAAATCATCAGGAGGGGTTGCCCAGGTGATTGGAAATGATACTCATTCAACTATTACTTTTACGAATTAAAATTTTAAAGGATTCACTATACGGTACCATGTCAGTCACAGACCTATTATACAATATGACCTCTTTCCATTATTATAAGTTGGAGCAATATGCCTTTGAATTCCCGAACAATTTTTTTTATTACCGATTAAAAATATTAATATACCTTTGCCATATGGAACCGAGTTTATAATAAAAATTTCTTATTTTGTAATTCAAATAACACAACATTGTATCAAAATATAAAATAAAAATTATTAAAAAAACAAAACCTTTAAATTAATATTATAAAATTTAATATAAATTAATACAATTTAAATTTTTTCTTTCTTTTTTTATAATAATCCACTCAAGTTTTTATTTTTCTGAAAGATTTATGTGTTCCAAAATGCAGATGATAAGAAGTACGGAATAGCTAGGCTACAAATTGATAATGATTGTAATGAATTTTGTTAAAATATAGAACAAAGAGATCAATAAAGATTAAAGATATGCGAAAAAAAAAAGGAGAGAAAATGTCATATGGCACCCTAAACCCAAAAAAGAGGTGCAAAGATATATACTAGTACCATTTATTCCGTGCCCTAAAACCTGCAAAAGACAATTAACTTTACATGCTTTTTTTAATTTTTTATTAAATAATAAATTACATGATAAAAGATAATTTTTTATTTTAATTTTTTCATTTATTTTTAAGTTTAAATTCAAATTTTTTAACTTAAAGTTTAAACTTTTTAATCACTTAAGACACTTTTTTTTAAGGTAGCTTTATATGCTAATTCTTTTTCCATTCACAAATTCACATATAATTTTATAAAAATTTATTTAATATGTGTTTGTAGAGTATAGATTAAAAGTATAATTAATATTTTTTAATATTAATTAATATACAAAATAACAAAAATTGACATTAATTTTATCACTAATATTACAATATTGTTTTAATTAGACGATTTATTACATAAATGTTAAGTTTTATTTTTTTTAATAATAATTAATGTTAAAAAGGTATTCTTAACTTATATACTTATGATACAAATTAAGAAAACCCTTTTATCAAACTTTGGAAATGATAAGAGCTATATTGAAAATACCTAAGAAGTTTGAGGGTAGAAGTTTTAGACCTTCTTTGGACAGATTATAAATAAACTTGCTTTCTGTTTTTACAGTACGTGGAATTCAAACAACTTTAAATTAGAGTTGAAAAACATTGTAATGGATGCCTGTATTTCTATAATGAGTGGTGCTGTTAAGATAATCTTTTTATTTTATTTTTTTATATAATTTTCATATGTTATTAAATAAGTGAATGTATTTAATATCTTAAGTCTTATATGAATTAAAAGAATCAATTATTTTAATGACACATCAAATTATATAAGATAAAATAAAATAAAATAAAAATATTTTACAAACATCATTTTCCTTCTATAATAACTGGCTATAATGATGCGGAAGACACGGATCCAGTTACATTTTTCTCTACACATGTCAATGTCATTGTTATATATATCTAGAATTTCTTATTCTTTTCCCACCTTTTTTGCTGTCATTCTAAGTTATCTAACTTTCAAAATCATGTGCCCTATTGAAAGTTCGTTAAAAATTTAACAAGGATTTAATTTAAAATTATGGAACAACATAAAAAATAAAAATAAAAATAAAAACCTAGAACGCTAACTTTAAGGCATATCTATATATATAATACTGATCCAAGAAAAAATTTTCTAAACCACATATGCGTATAAAACCCGTGTTTGTAACCTCGATTTTTGTTAAAAATTAAGATATTTAAGTATGATAATTGACTTAATTCTCATACAAAATATATCATATGAGATTCAAGGGCACCAATGTGTAAAGAAGAAAGACTAAAAACACAAGAAATACTAATTTCTACATCGAACTACTCCCAATATTGACGATTAGTTTTTTTTTTTTAGCCTAACAAATGTCGCCAACATAGCAAAACACAGAAAATAAATTTCAGCAACGTAATGCATAAGTGACTGAGAATTGTAATATTTTGTCTTGGCAACCTCATCAAGATCTCCTTGTTTTCAGTAGTCTTCTGGGTAGGCTAAACGTGGAATTCTGCAGGCATCTCATCAATCAGCTAAACTAAGGTTTGATGTTGAAATAAGTATTTTTTTATTCTAATGCTTTTAACTCACAAATTAAGGGTATATTAATTATAATTTTTTATCAATGATCTTTTTAACTTGTATCATTAGGACACAGGTTAAAAAAAAATTAATGTATTTTTATTATTATTAAATTATATAAAAAAATAAAATTTAACTTTAATTTTAACAACTAACCAATTAAATTAAGACATTTAACATTAATGTTAAATTTAATATTAATTTTTTTATTTTTTCACATATATTAGTGGCTAAAAAATGTATTAATTACACTTTTAACATGTACTTGAAAGATACACATTAGGAAAAATCTTTTTATTAATTATTATAAAAAAATAAAAATTAATTTTAATTTTATAAACTGTTTAATTAAAAATGTACATATATCACTATTGTTGAAAATAATTTAATTTTTATATTTTTTATCAAACAAATAAAAAATACAGGTAATATATTTTCAACTTATGCCCCAAACACACATATTAAATGAACCCTTGAAATAATGATCCCCATAACAGGGTTCCATGTGAAAATTTAACTTAATAAATAGGTTACATGTGATTCTCCACATTAATTAATTAAGCAAACTGGAGTTCGATTAGTGGTAAATATATGTGATTTTTTAATGCGGCATCACTCCCGTATTAATTGATGTGCCATATTATTGGCGGATTTAGGTCTCCACCACACTTAAATTATTTTTTTCTACAAAATTAAGTCTTCAACACCGAGTAGGGGTGCTAGAGTGCGAATCTCTTTAGTCACGTGAGTGAAGATTCATTCAAACCTACTCTTGAATATATAATAATTATTTTTGCTTTTCCAAAAAAAAAAAAAGATTCATTCAAACCATCTTGTGTGATATCAGCCTAGCCAATATGGTATCCGATCGATCGAATATGCTTAACGTAGACGTTAACTTTTGATTTGGAGATTGAATAATGTTATAGACTTAATTTGAATTGTCCATGGCCAGATTGCAGTTTTCCAAGAAACAAATTAAATTGCATAATGTAAATTTTAATTTTTAGCTTAGATCATTGCTGATGATTGTACAGAACATAGTATTTGTTTGTTGTTTGTTGGTGGGGGACTGGGAAGAGGAAGGTTAAGGACGTCATGGGGTTAATTAGTTTGCTTTGTGGTATTATTTGTGGTTGTGGAGAAATCATGTACTGAAATAATGGATATGTGTAAGATTCTTACTACTATTCTGATTAAAAACCATTCATTTTATTTTGTATTTAAATATTTATTATTTCATTTATTAAAATCTAATATCAAAAGTGGGCTGTTTGATCTGCCATCCAAGATCATGCATGGATGTTCTATATGGGAGTTGAATGTTGATTGGAGAAACAAATGACAATATTTGAATGTATACATAATTTGAATGTTTCTTAATAACTTCTATAGTATATGCTTAATTTTGCGATCATAAAACTATTCGTGCTTGCATTTGCAAGCATGGCATTTTGTTTTTTTTTTTTTTTCTTTGTATTTTTTTCTCTAATAGCCATGATATCTCTTGGTTAACTTGTGCAAACACTCCTTGGCTACTTTGTTCTCCGGATATATGCAAAATTTTAAATATATATGTAATGTGTCCATATTATTGTATTTAAACTTAAGTATATATTAAGTATATATTTTGTTATGTGTTTAAGTTGTCCGTATGTAATTTATGGTTTAAAAACTCAAAGTACGTTTTTTGTAACACATTGGAGAGTGTGTACATATATTTTATATATATATGAATAGTATAAGACAGGTCATTTTCTTAAAAAAAATTTTGAAGGATTTATCAAAAATTCACTTTCTAACTAATATTTTTAAAAATAGATTGTTGGATTAAAAATTCTTTTTACATAAATCATGCATGTCAATTTTCATATTAATCTAACAGTTACAACTCTTTGATTAAAAAAAACTCTATTTATTAATATATATTTAATGATATTAAATTTTCTTTAATTAACGAAATGGTTAGACCTACTAATATAATTTGAAAATTAACATGCATAATATCTATAAATAAAACTTTTAATCCAATAGTTAGTTTTGGAAAATATTAATTAAAAAATAAATTTTTAGATATACCTTTCATAAAATTTAGAAAAATAATCTACAAGACTTTTCTCTATATATATTTTTATCAGCAAAAAGTGAAATTATATTATGGGTGTATAAGAATACTCCAAACCCGCTGGCCGCTACCTACTTTTAATGCAATTCAAGCAAAAGAAAATCAAAACAAAATAATATAGTCACTCACATCTTCCTGCAAGCCCCATATGTCTTTCTCCCCAATATTTTCTGGATATCAATATACTTTTGAATTTCTGCAAAACAGTCATGAGGATGCATGCACCAATAATGAAACCAAACACACAGCTTCTCTCCTTGCCCTTTAGCCATTCAAAGGCCTTTGTTTGTATAAGCTCACAGCATATTCTCCAAACCTTTGTCCCCACAATGGAACACACAGTTAATCCTCCAAGCCCACAAGTACCAGACTTAGTTTTCCTGTATTTAATTCAAATTTAAAAATAATAACTTCTTAAGAATTGTATTGTGGAATGTATTGAATATGAAAGTGTACAAATTACTATCTATGTTTTAATTTATATTAAATTGTAATATTCAATAGCTACAAGTATACATATACATAGTAATTTAAGTAACAGGTATATATTTTCAGTACTTGAGTAAATATGAACTAGGTATATCTCAAAAACTTGGAACTGTAAATTTTCAACTCAAATACATGTATGAGAAAATATTTGACTCAGATCTGTACTTGCTTAGCGCTACTATACATTACAACCCCTATTTGTACAATACAAGTATCATCAACTCTTTGACTGGTCTTATCTCACATATCACCTTCACCTATGGTTAGGATTTGGAACTGTGAATTTCTTTCTTTAGGATTCTCTCCTTTCTAGGAGTTCCTTCATGTTTTGAAGTCGCTGTTAGTAAGGGAATCAGCACAATCACTAGCAAATTAAGAATCTGACAAAACAAATTAAAATGCAAATCTCTCTTTTCGTAAGAGAAAAGAAAAGAACCTTTCTTTCCTTGAACCAAAACCGGATTCCACATTTTGTCAATTGAAGTCATTAATTTTGGAAAAGGACCACTTCCATCCAAACCTGCTGATAACATTAAAATAAATAAATCTATGGTTAATATATAGCAACATGGAAAATTAAAATGTGTTAATTGCTGTTTTCCTCCCTAAAGGAAGCAAGTGAACAACTGGAGTAGGCATTTTAAACAGGTAATCCCTGTCTAGAAGAAGTTCTTGGACATGGAATGTGCTAGTTCCCCAAAGTAAATTATTCCCAAATAATTGGACATTACAGAGACTTCTTTTTGCGTCTGTTCTGTCTTCTGTTATTATTCAACATTATCACCGTGCAAAATTAATTTTTGGAATTAAAAGGTCAAGTGGGTTAGCAAATACAAGATTATAATTGCTGACCGAAAAAAGAAAGAAAAAAAGCTAAGTTGATTAAGAAAAAGAAAAGTACTGTACCTATGAACTGAGACCAAGCTACTTTGGAGTCAAACTCGAGCTCGACTTGTTTGAAGTAATTAAACTTGAAGTCGTTTGACGAACGAACTTAATTTGAGTTCCATTTGGCTTCGAATTAAAGTTTCTGTAAAAATTTTGTTTGAATAGAGTTATTGTACATTCAAATTTTGAATCATATGAAACTGCATAAATGATTATAAATAATTTACAAATTTATAAATTTATATTTTTAATTTATAAAAAATATTTAGTATAGTCTAAATTATATTAGACCATACTAAACTAACCTTTAGATGAGTATATGTGAATGGTGTGAATCAACCCCGGAACACAGTGATCATTTATTTCTCTCTTGCAACATCTCCTACAAACTATGGACAAGATGTCTAAATTGGTGGGGGATACAGTATGTACTCGAGAAAACTTGCATGGAGGTCTTCCGTCAACATAGCTGGCACAAAGGACCAAAAATCTTGAGAAAAAGCTGGAATATATTATGGTTCGCCTTAGCGTGGACAATTTGGTTGAGTAGAAATGAAACAGTTTTCCAACACAAGAAGCACGATGATGATAAACTGCTTCAACTAGTACAGATTCGATCATTTCATTGGGTTAGAATTCTATTGAATCTTGAAAACTTGTCATTAATGGAATGGATTTCTAACCAGTGAGATGCATGACAAATAGGAAATAGAGGTTTATGCTAGTGTTGGGTTCCTTGCTATTTAGTTTCTTTAGTTGTATATTTTTGGATACACATGTTGATGTTTTATGGGTTTGAGTACCCCTTGTACTCAGTTAATATTATGAT
>BPVZ01000031.1:1149840-1172305 GCA_020521535.1 Rubroshorea leprosula
AATTTGAGTTCCATTTGGCTTCGAATTAAAGTTTCTGTAAAAATTTTGTTTGAATAGAGTTATTGTACATTCAAATTTTGAATCATATGAAACTGGATAAATGATTATAAATAATTTACAAATTTATAAATTTGTATTTTTAATTTATAAAAAATATTTAGTATAATCTAAATTATATTAGACTATACTAAACTAACCTTTAGATGAGCATAAACCTTTGCATTAAAATAAGTTCTATTCTTTTACAATTTACTACAATTCAAACTATACAAAAAGGACATTAGTTTCTTATTTTTTATAAACTAATTAAAACTAACTTTGTATTGTGAACTTTGAAAGTTAAGAATTCTTAGTAGTGCTAATGTATGTAACTGGAGTTACTTCTTGTACTTCAATTTAATACATTTTGAATTTATTGAAAAAATATAGAAAAAGACACTAAAACCAAGTTCTAAAAGGCAAAAAGAGAGATTTGAAGAAAGCTATATTGAGCCTTTGTTTTAGCGTTTGCAGTAAATTAAGAGCAGTTAATGTTCCTCAAGGTTCGCATTACATCCTTATCTGTATTGTTGCCCCACCGAATGACGATAACCCAATGCTAAATGCAGAGGCGCATAATACATCGATTGAACATCATGAGCTGTCCCGTTAAAAAAAACAAAAAACAAAAAAACAAAAAAACAAAACCTTCAAATTCACCCCTCAAATAGAAGTAAGGGTAAATTCATCTCCCAAAAAATTACAAGGATAAATTATTTTTTTAAATTATAAATTGAGACAAATCACTTATTTTTTAACGTATGACATCAACTCTTCATTAAAAATATTTACGTGATAAATAAAATTTTGACGTCACATGTTAAAAAATAAATTATTTATCTTAATTTATAATTTAAAAAAATAATTTATCCTTATAATTTTTTGAAAGATAAATACGCCCCTGCCCCTATTTGAGGGATGGATTTGGGGATTGACTGCTAAAAAACCAGTTATTTCTAATAGTGTTTTAGAGCTTCCTTTAGCCTCCGTTCAAACTTCGAAGTTCGAACTTTGCTCTAACTCCAACCCATGGCCACTAGCTTTTGCAGTGAATTAACG
Organism: Rubroshorea leprosula; assembly: GCA_020521535.1. Lineage (NCBI taxonomy): Eukaryota > Viridiplantae > Streptophyta > Magnoliopsida > Malvales > Dipterocarpaceae > Rubroshorea > Rubroshorea leprosula. Next base: position 1,150,939 of record BPVZ01000031.1, read on the forward strand.
GCGCTTAGACGAGCGTAGCCAGAAATTGTGCGAAATAGTCAGTCCAAAAACATTATGGTACTTTGTCTTTATCTGTTATCACTTTTAATTGAAGGTCGGCTTCTGTTTCCAATAAGCAATGAGGAAGAATTTTAACTTCATTTTCTATTTTTATTAAATAATTTAAGCTCTCTTTACTCGACGGTTTTATATTTTTAAATACTTAAATTTTTTTTAAAACAATTAATCATGGGACGGATCAAACCTATTTAAGAGAAAATATATTCAAGAGAAAATATACATTTCATCGTGACAGTTACCATTAGACCCGAAGGGCAAGTGCTTATAAATACTTTAATTGAAACAATTTGAAAAAGAATAATAAATTGATGAAATTAATCAAACCAAACATACGTACCATTTTGATACCAATGTGCGGTGCTCAGGGAAAGGCATTAATTATGATCCACAGGCCTGTTATTGGCACGGACCACATGATTTGACGGACAATAATTCGGTTCTTCTAAAACTGGACCGATGTCTGGACCGTTTTAGCCGGTGATATTATCTATCTAACCAGTTGAACCAACCCGACCATCCATCCAACTGATTATAACCAGTGACTAATGAACCGGTTTGACCAACCAGTCCATTTCAGAACAAGTAACTAGTTACAGCCCCCTTTTTCACAGCTCATTAAAAGCAATAATGTTTCATTTAGAATAACACATGACGTTATAAATTTAAAAAATTAATTAATACAAATTTAATTCATCATATTTTTTAATATTTATCTTAATTTAATTATTAAAATATAATATTAATATAAACAATTTAACTAATTTTTATATTATATATATAACTATATCTTTAAATTTATTTATATTTTATTTAAATTAAAAAATAATAATTTTTTAATAAATATATTACACAATATATTTAACAAAAGTGTAAACCTATCACTATCCTATAAATTTACAATCATAATGATTTATTTTCTTTTAGGCTTACCCATAAATTAATATGCATGCATATTCATTTTAATTATAAATTTATAATCCTAGGAGCCATTGTAAGAGCATCATCCCCGCTTTGAAAGAGAATGGAATTCAAATGATATCTAGGTAAACATCATTTTTCAAATAAACAAAAATACAAGGGTTCCCTTGGACTAAGCAAAGACATAAGTGCTTAAACTAGTGCTCACCCTCACAGGTGCTCGTTAACTAAGACATAAATCATGAATAGAAGACAATAAATTAGAGGAACAATTGCTGTGATGCTTTTCACTAGTTGTTCCATGTCTTTCATATTTACCAACTAATTACAGCCTAAGCATCATTTGTCAATACAACCTGCAAACAGATTTGCATGAAAATGTAAAAAGAAGAAGTGCTTATAAAAAAATAAATACAGATGAAAGAAATGCAGATTAAATAGAAGTTGCAGTCCTTAATTAACTCATAAGGAGTGTGGAAATAACAATTAATTATCAGAATTTTTCTACTCTTGAAAATTATTATTTTGGAAAACACTGAGATTTTGCTCTGATCATAGAAATAAATAAATGAAGACAAGAATATTGTCAGGAAGAGTGGATTTGTGAGACCTGCTATGAATAGTCCAGACGAAGTTCCTAAGCAACACACAGGTAAACCCCACGCACAAAAGAGGCTATTTCAAGTAGTTAAAAACCTGAGTTTCTAAGTCTGAGATCTTAGGTTCATATTCTCAATGCAGATAGGGAGGGATTGTGGGGAGGGGAAGGCTATCCCCTATTATATAGTCTAATAATTTCATATTCCAAAATAAAATACAGAGAAAACCCACAGATGGGCACTATATAGCCAAAGATAGATCAAATAAAGAAGTTACTAACCTTGACTGTTAAAGAAGAAAGTTCAGAAAAGTGGTTACTTCCAGAAAGTTAATGTCAACATCAAAGGATACCAAGAGAACTTTGAGAGCAAGATATGGAGCAAAAAAGAAAAAGAAAATCTTAAGAACAACTGGAAAGGTAACAAACAAAGGCTTACCATCCTAAGTAAAATGAGAATGAGACAGGACAGAAGCAGAGACAATAAATTCAATAACCGAAGTGACTAATCCTACTTACCAACAGGGTCAACAGCCATATGCAATCTGTGTGGCACCAAATAATGAATCAGGAACTTATATCCATCACTAACGTGTCATTTGTTGCAGCATTTGTGAACCAGCAGCTTGTGAAACCAACTGCTCAGAGCTTGGTGAAGGTCTCATTAGGTGGTTAGAACTAACTGGGTTTACAAGGCCAGGTCTAGTTATCTCTTTCGGAGTATTTGCATTTGTTTCAGGTTGAGATGATTCCATTGATGCACGTATCTGACCAAATAGGTTTCATAGAAGAAGAAGGATTTAATGATTCATAAGAGAGAAGAATACAGATCAAACATTTATACTTTCACTGAGCTTCAACTCACCATGTCAAGACACTTCTTGTGGACATCACTTGACAACTGCATAATTTAAATTCAGGATATCAAAGATCACTTATCAGATTGTTATTTAAGATATGATCTATATATTTTACACATGACAATAAAAATTATTAGCTAATTCATACATATTTCTTTGGCAGTTTTCAAATCCTAATATATAGGGTTGAAAAGCATCTGAATTAAAATGTTGAAATGAAAAACTAGAATTCTTACAGTTTTTGTTTGGTTGCGCTCTTCACTTGAATATCCTGGAATAGTCAGACGCCAGTTTCTCTCTGCACATGCATATATGAGATGCATTAAGTCTTTGAGGGAGGCTTCAATTGGAATAAATGAAAATTTATCTTGCTAAGACTCTTAACATCTACAAGTTTCTTGAGCACTGTGTTATGGATGCGGAATGGTTGCATTACATTTTAAAGAAGTATGCAGTCAACTATTCATGGAAGAAAGCAAATTTTGCAAAAATTATCGTAAGCCCTTATTATTAATTTAGGTAATTTTTCCAACTTATTTCAATAGAATCAATTCTCCAGTGCTGCAAAGACGAGCTGGGTTTTTTGAATCCATTTTGATCCAATATTTCCAACTTTAAAAACTAAAAGGAGATACATTGATATATAATTTATGGTTTAGAGCCAAATCCTTTAATTGGTGTAACTGATGCAAATCATAAAAGGATGATGAAACAAAGCCTAGTATATTTCTTCCTTCCATTCCAGATGAATAGAGGAGCAAGCAAAGATTGAACAGGAAGGAAGAATAGACATCATCTCGTTCTTGTTAGAAACATCAAATATAACATTTAGAAAATTTATCCAAATGATTAATGCATCAGTTTAACTAAGAGAAGAACAAACTCTGGTCAAGGGCCTAGCCTGACCATTAAGGAAGCACATGCCACCCATCTCCTTTACAGCCTCATTTACAATTATCTGTTCCCCTAACCTTTTATTATTAAGGCCACTCCTGCAGGAGTGCTGCTTCTATAAAGGCAGAAAATACTGAGGTAAGAAACCATCCTAGAAATAACAAGTTTATCAAGTTATATCAACAACATATTAAAAAAAATTGAATGGAAGGAATCAATGGAAGACCATGTGTGATTTAGAGCATGTTTGATGAAGCTTGTAAGTGCTTCAGCTTTTTAGCACTATTCATATTTCATAAGTTTAAATTTCCCTCTTAAAAACTTATATTTTTTAACTTCTTTTTAACCCTAAAAAAACCTTAAACAGTAAATTTTGAAAAACTTCAAACTTTTGCTTTTTATAAACTTCTTTTTTACTCACTTCTTACTCACTTTTTTCTATTTCTAAAAGCAACTTTTAAATTTTCCCTCTAATAAAAATTTAAACTTATCACTCATAAACAGTACAAAAAAAGTAAAAGCTCCAAGAAGCTCCACCAAACAGGCCCTTATTCTTCATTAAAGCAATTCACCAGTAAGTAACAGGGCATGTTTAGTTGCAGAATTAAACACACTTTTCATATTCTTGCAAATGGACCAAGATTCAGATTTAAAAAAAAAAAAAAAAGGAACTGAAATCGATTTCAATAGCTTAATGCAGATCCCATCACAAGTAAACCCCTAATCAATCTGCTAAACATAAGACCTCTAGTATTGAACACAAAAAATCCTGAGATTAAAGTCATGCATACCTAAGTGTAGCAATAGATCTTTGGACTCCAACGTTGATGATTTACGATGCTTTGCCAAAGTGCATGCAAATGAAGTTACCTGCAAGCAGTAAAACAACGTTAAGTTTCCACCAGGAAAATCATTACTCAGTCCCTAGCAAAAGCAGCCAGGAGAAAGAAACAGAACAATCAATGATACATGTAAGGGTCAATGTACTAATAGCAAGACATCACATTCCCACAGAAAAGACAAAAATTAATAAATTTAGTAAAAAGGTTATGCTATAAAATATCTTAAACCTAAAACTGCCAGCTCTAGATAAATATTTTCATAAGTATTATTTAATAATATGCCAGTAAATTAGAGGGATGTTAAAAGCTTAAAACTCAGCTGACGCTTTGAGCAAAACTGTATTAGTATTTTACAAGGGAAGGTTAAAATTTTAGGATGATGCACTAATTTGCAAGATCCTGGTATATAAGGAAAACTCAAATTGGCAATACTATTTATTGACAAGAGAAAATGGATATCAACTATCAAGTACAACTTCATATAATGTTTCACAAGAACCTTAACTACAAAATTTTAGATGAGTAACTGATCAATGCAAATTGCAAACAGGAAATGGAACTGCATGCTAAAAGTTTTAACAAAGATGCAGGCCGATACTAGCTTCCATTGAATTGGGAAACATAGAAAGAAAAAGTATAAAACTTACAATCAACAAACTTTTACTGCTTTCTGATGCTCCACACAGAACTTTGAATACCTTTATTAGACACCAAAAGGAATAACTTCCTGACTTCTTTAAAACAAAGTTGCTGACTTCTTTAAAACAAAGTTGCTAATTTTTTTAAATCATTCCAAAACATGAGGTTTAACTCCTGTTTTGTTAAGTATACAATTAGAACCCATCCTAAAACGTACACTCTTTTCTAAAAAGACAAAAAAGCACAATACCTTCTAAACCATCCACCATTGAGGCATTAAAAGAAGAAACAAAGAAAGAGGAGAAATGGGTTGAGGACTTTGGTTTTTGCACTGGAGATGGGAAACAAATCTCTAATCTGTATGAAGATAATTATATCTAAGCACATGGAGAAAAGAACAAGTAGCTGAAAGAGCCTTACAGAATCAATGAAGCCATCAGCAATCTCCAAAAGCAGATCTTCAACTTCTGGATCCAGTTTTCCTTGTGAATCCACCTGAGCACAACCAAAGATTAAAATATAAAATAATTATCATAAAAGAAATAAGGAGGAAAAATGAATGGAAACAGCAATGGAGTAGAACACAGAGAAAAGTACACAAAACAAAGACCTGTGAAACCAGATCCTGAATCTTTCGTTTTCCAAGGAGTTGATTAGTTGCTTCAGTTCCTTGGCTTGAACTGCCCCCAGGAGTGGTTGTACCAGATTGAGTTGCATCAGGCTGCGATCCTGTCAAGCTAAGGGATTTCTGGCCAGCTGGACCTAGCATCCTAGGGGACTGCTGCTGCTGTTGCTGATGTAACATTGATTGTTGCACTTGTACATGTTGTGGTTGTTGCTGCAACTGTTGATGTTGCTGCTGCTGCTGCTGTGACTGATGTTGCTGCTGCTGTGGCTGTGATTGCTGCATTTGAGAATGTACCATTTGTTGCTGCTGCTGTTGTATCAGCTGAGACAATTGCTGCTGACTCATAGCCATAGTATTTTGATGCAACTGAGAAGAAGAAGCCAGATGCTGCTGCAAAAGGGCCTGTGTTTGCCTCTGTTGTTGTTGTTGTTGAAGCCGGAATGAGGGTGATCCCGGAGCAGATATTGATGGCATTGTCTTCAACCACTGTTGTTGGGAAAGAGAGTTCTGCATCATACCCTGCTGCCCATTCTGAGCCAACCCTGATAACTGAGGATTCATCAATGCCATAGATGAGGCCCTTGGCAAGCTTTGAACCTTCAGTTTACAGTTAAAGAGAGAGTGGATAACAAGATCATAAAGATGAAGTAAATGCAAGAAATAAGAGAAAGCGCCCTTGAGAAGATTACTAAAAATTTGGTTCAGTTGTGCAACTTTTTAATCATGGTGGCACCATAAGCGATACTAAGAAATGTAAATTTAATTTCACTCGGTAAAGATATTATTAAAAACATAAAAATAAACTTTCATCGTGGACAGGAAGAATAGAGCAGGAAAACGCCAGGTCAAACCCAAGGCATTCTAAAGGAGCAAACAAATTGTAAAATAAAAGAAGTGAAACATATCCCTCCCTAAGTTCTCTCAAACCCTTTGAATGAATCTCCATCTTCCAAAGTAGGACTTAAAATGCCATTAGATGGATATTACATTTGCGAAGCCACATATATTAACCTCCTTCTTCAAAGCCAGAAAAAATGCAAAGCCACAACACAATATATTACTTTCTTTCTTCAGAGCAAGACAAGATACCAACGTCCAACAATAGGATTGATTCCATTTTCTGAATATTTTGAAAATGAAAACCAAACTACACAAATGATTTAGTTCCAGAAGATACAACTCGAGAATTCTGTTCCACTAGCAATCCAAATAATTAATCACGATAAACAAGTGTTGTTTGTGATAAAGGCCAGAAAAAGTACATTATTATGTAGAATACTTATTCTCCTCAACTCGTAATTTTTACTTACAATAACAGACAATGTTGGGATAACAATTGTAGCAGGAAAATTATGGAAAAGAATGAATTTAGTTCAATAAATCAGTCAATAGGGAAGAAAGTAGTGCAGGATTATCAGAAGAAACTATACCTGATGAGATGTGAGTTGAGCTTGAGATAGTTGATGCCTCAGCTGTTGGTTATAAAGAGCTCCATTGGCCCTCATGTGTGAGGTCAAGTTGAGTGGACTCATCATTCCCATTGGTGGCATTCCTTGCAAAGGTTGTCCAGTGGGATTTGCTGGATGAAATTGGGAACTCTGAACCAACCCAGCTTTCTGCCTCGGCTATGTCAAAAAGCTCAGTTTTTCAAAAAGCATAATCATTTCTATCATGGGCAAAAGCTAAGATTTAAAATATAGCATCTACTAAGTACTAACTCAACTCTACTACCAAAAATTGCTTAATCAGTCTAACTGTGATTGTAATCTACCAAGCTAAAAGCATTTTGTAGCCCATCAAATAATTAATTCTGCAATAACAAGACAACTATACAATTTATTTACCATATTCTGAAGTTTCAGATATCATTTAATAGGAAAACATCATTATAATCTCTTAAAATACAGTTCTTCAATATCATACACAACTTCAATTAATCATTGCACAAAAAGAACATCAAACAGTATATCCAAGAAGCCAGGCCTTAGCAAGGTGGTTAATGAAAAGACATATATAAGATTAACTTTCAAGAATCCATGAAGAGAAACCAATGCAAATGTGAAATTTAGAAAAAAGGAAAGCAGTTACACAAATCATGCTTTACATGTCAAGACACAGATCCACAATTACCATGAATAAATACAAATTTAAGATGCTATAGTAACCTTTTACTCCTGACTGTTAAAATAGAAGGCAACACAAACAACATTAATTATTGATTAAGTTCAAGGTAAACCCAACCCAAAGACCCACATCGTTACAAACATGTAGCAAGGAACCACATAAACAAATGTGAATTACAACTTGACAAGTTCATTTTCTAATCATTATCGTCAAAAGATACAACTCTAACTAGCATGAATAATAAGTAGTTCCTCCCAAAAGCACCTCATGTTGCCATTACATTTTTTCCATGCACCATTACTCCTCCTATGCAGACAAATGGGAAAGAGAGAGAGAGAGAGAGAGATTCCAAAATTAAGAAAAATAAAACCCAAATCAGGGAAACATATAACAATTCAGCTTAAAAAATCTTCTAACTCATAAAGAAACTATCAACAGATGCTAAAAGTACATATTTTGTAGTCTTTCTCAAATCATTGCCAACAAAATTAGTGAAATGAAAATATATAAAACAATAAAGAGATGCATACCGAAGCTAAGAGTTGGGACTGCAAATTATACTTTGTAGCACCAGAAAGCATAGGCAAATGGCCACCATGCCCAATCAGAGCAGACCGGGGTAAATTTGAAGTACCCATTTGTTGATTCTGCTGCTGGTTCTGTTGAATTGAAGGTGACCCACCAAAATTTACTTGCCCATATGACCCTGGTTGCTGCCTCAAAAGGTTCCCGTACTGGGATTGCTGCTGCTGCTGCTGCTGTTGTTGAAGTTGATTGAGGCGAGACAGGGAGGTGGATCTCTGAAGTGCTTGGATTTGGAAACTCGTCATGGCTGCCACATTTTGCGGTGTCTGTTGCTGCTGTAACAGTTGGTGTGGTTGTTGCTGTTGTTGGGGGAGAGGAGGGAGGGGAGGAGAGGAAATTTGCGAAATTTGCTGTTGCTGATGCTGATTCTGTTGTTGCTGTTGAGGGTCAATAGACGGAGAAGGATGAGAAAGAGGAGAAGGGGATGGGATTTGCGGCGAGGGATTGTTGGGGTTGCTGTTTTGAGGAAGAATTGCTGGTGTCTGCGTCGTCGTCAAAGGCGGGGTCGGATTGGCGTTCACTGTCGTTGACGAGGTCGGTGTCGCCGCCGATGATGGGTCAATCAAAGGGTTTGGGGGTTGGAGGGGTTTCGGAGAGGAGGAGGACGAAACCGGTTCCGCCATGATTGTTTCCTCTTTTTGGTGCGAAGCTGGGGAGTTCTGGTTTTCGCTAATTCATGGTGGAATTGGGCTTGCATCTTTCTGTTTTTTTTTTTTTGGGATAATTTTGTAGAGATGAGATAGAAAGCCCGGGCAAGAAGATAGATCTGGAGCGTACACGTCAGCTGCTGAAGGTTATACCAAAGCAAGGCCCATGTAAATTTTATACGAGAAAAGACCAAAGTAAAACTCAATGCTCCCTAGCCCAATTGATCGAGGAGAAAGTACATTATTGTTATTTTGTTTTATTAGCCTTCCAGTATCTAATTATATTGAATACCGATTAATCTGTAATTGAATCAGATCAAATTTTAATAAAAGGACCTTTTTTAATGTTTATTTCATCGTTCACAAAACTTAAATTCAAGATTTTATTTTAAAAAAATTGAACCACTTTCATTCACACCAAAAATCGTGAGTAACAGAAGGTACATTATGCTTGCAAATTAACATGGCCAGAGCTGGCGAACAGGGTCCAGTAGTAATCCCATTTTTCAGTAAGTTGCACTGTTTTATCATTTAGATTGTTTTAAATGGTAAAATAAGAATTATTTAATAAAAAAGAGTTTCAAATATTGAGAAATTTTTTTATTAAATAATTAATAATTTATAATTTTATACAACTAAGATTATTAAACATTTTTTTTGTTTTAGTTAAAAAAGTAGTGTAGTAATAATCTGTCTTGCAAGATTAAAGGCTCTGTCTTGCAAGATTAATTCTATATCATCTTAGTAGTAGTACTAATCTGTCTTGTAAGATTAATTCAATTAAAGGCTCTGTCTTGCATGATTAATTCTATATCATCTTCCTGTAGATTAGATGGATGTCTGTTCATGCATTCTCACTTGAACAAAACTGACATTATTACCATCGGGCATTTCTATGAGTAGAACCAAATAATTTGCAATAATCAGAATATTATCTATTTTAAAATGAACTAATAAAAAATATCCTGTCACAAGATTTTATCATCATTGTTAAAAAAAATCATTTTCTTTTTCTCTACACATTCCGGCCATAGAACACGAACCACGAACTGATCCACATTGTTTACATATAATCCATTCTATTTTCCTTCCAGATTAATCCAGATGTTGGTTTGGTTAGTGATCATGTCTAGGAAGGTTTAATTTGCAGGGAAAGTCGAGACTAAAGCTTCATATTGAGTTGGATTATAGATCGATAATTTATAAACAAATCGAACTCAAGATTCACTGGTTGCGACCTAGTGATGATAAATATTTACAGAGATACATTCCTACAGCAAATAAGTACTGGAAAGATTGGCAAAGAAATGCTGGCGGTACACCAACTCTGAGTTTCTAGAGCTGCTCCCCAAGAGGGTCTGAAGAAGAACGGGCGGTCCACCGTCAGCAGTTTCTAGCATCTTCCTCACAATGAGATGTTTTTCCAATATCATCAACTCAAGCAACCTTTTGCAGCTCTGAGAAATGGTTTACAGAAAAGTGAATTACAAGAATTTTATTGGAATTTTAGATCAAAAGATAATCACATTCGGCATATAAGATTTATTTATTTATTGGAATGATGAGCATGTTCTCAATCTCTGCAAATTTTTCATCAAGACTATAAAAACAGTTTTAATAGATTCAAAGTTCCACCTTCAAATATAAAGTAAGAAATACAGTACATACCTGGGGATTTAAGACATCCATCTGGCGGATAATATCATCCTGACATAATGATTTAGAAGAGTTAGAAGGCAAAGACCTTATGCTAACAAAAGCAATACTCTCCCAGCCCCACCCCACCCCAAAACTGAAGGTGATAAATAAATATGGACAGTTGTCAGTTCAAAGTTCACAAAGACATGCCTAAAACCATCTCAACCTCCCTTGTAGGAGAGTTAAAAAGGCAAGGTGAACCATCTTGATTTGAGAATCATTGTACCCAGATTAGTAATTCAATGCATATCCAATGACTGTTAAAATATCAAATGATGTTCATCTTATAGTTCCCAAAATACATACAAAGAGATAATCCATATGCAGAAAGCAATGACCAGATGTAGCTTGATAACTTTGAAAGTCAAGCAAAGAAAAACAAGAATGCCCTATCTGAAAAATATAAACCACCAAGAAAAGAAAATGGGACAGCACAGAAGACAAGACAAACCAACTCCATAATCTCATATTTGCACTGCAACCAGCACTTAAAACTGCACTAGCAACAAATATTCTCCAATTTTGCAGCTTAAAGCAAATTGCGCAACTAAAAATGTTATCCAATGGTCTTACGAAGCAAATTCTATAACTCGGTCATACCACTACAAATTAATAAATACCACCTGCATGAAACTAATGAACAAATTATATCAACTGAATTTGATTTGTAGAAAAGCTTATACCTCTAATATCCCAGGGTTTTGCATCACAGTACCAAGAACACGGCGTAGAAGTCCATTGTACACCATTGTGTTGAGAGTCCCATCCCCATTCATCCATGGCAATATAGGAACCAATAGCTCATCAGAAGAAGGTTTAGAAATTTCAGCCTCCTTATTTCCTTCTGGTAAACCAGCTTTACCTTCAACAGAGCCTTCACCCATGCTTCCAAATGGAGTTTCATTAGAGGGCAAAGCTAGCTCTTCAGGAAGATTGAGAATGGTAATTTTATGCACATCATCAGCATCCTTGCCCATGCCCAGAGGTGCATTAGAAATATCAACCCTTTGATTTTCTGGCTGTATCTCACTATTGTTGCTTTCTTGAGATTGAAATGATGAATCATGTTTAAGTTCTTGACGGAAACCAAATGAAGTGAGAAAATACTTGGAACGATATAGAGCATCCACAACACGAATAGAGTCATAAGCATTGACCTATATGAAAAAGCATCATTATATTTGCAAAAACGAAATCCTCATTTGAAGTTAAAAATATATTTAGTGCTTTAAAGCCCAATAGTAAACTAGCATGCTACTCTCTTTTCTATCTACTGTCAAATGAGTGAGGTTACTGCTTACAGATGGAAAAAGACTGAAAAGTTCAACTGAAACCATCCTCACCATCCTCCTATCCCTTAAATCATAACAAATAATGTCTGTCAACTGAACATCTTAAAATTGGATGTTAATGCTATGCCAAAGACACATTTCCCTGAACTATTCAGTATTCACATCAATCATGAAAATGAGAGAATCAGACACTCTAGGGTAATTATCAAAATGAAAGATAATGAATAGGATATAGAGTGAGATCTATGAAACTTGCAGGGTTGTAGCACCCTACACCAGGCAGGTGCAACTATCCAGATCTACTTTTCACATCTTCTATTTTCCTTGTGCTTGTTGGTACCTATAAAACTTAAAATAAGACCACACAAGCCCACCCTTGCCCCACACAGAGGCCTACTAGAAGCTATATGTTTGAAAGATATTTAATGTTAAAAGAATGACTATTAAATAGTCAATTTTACCTTAAATGCTCGACCAAATGCCTGGAGCACATCAATGATTAATTCAGGCAACTTCTCCCCTGCAAAAGAGTATCTGGAAACAATCAGCAAATTGGAACTTTTATGCATGTATAATTTTCTTCAAATAAGAAGAGTTGGAGGGCTAAAAGATTTAAAGAACAAGGAAAATACTCCATATATACCAGGCATATCCACGAGATTTGAAAAATCTTTGATGCTCAGACCTTGGTCACCAGCCCTCTGAATGGCAGATGAAACAACCTTAAACACCTCAAGATCAAACTGACTACCTTGTCCATCAGAAGGTTTTAACATCAGATGCTCAGCATATTCTGCCATAGCTTCCCAAGGTGATTCAGTAGAGTTCACTGCTATGGAGGCAACACTCCCCACATCAAGCATTTGTTTCATACACTCAGAATTAGTTGAATAATCCAGATTGCAAGATTCATCGTTCATATTAAATTCATGAGCCCAAGTGCTCTCATTCTTGAACAACTCTAAAGTATTAGCTGTCAAAATTGTTGTGCGATATACAGATACCATAATACCAGGAAAACCCTTTTCTCGACGGGAAACAAGTTCTCCTTCTGTTAGGGATTTCAATTTCTTAGCATGTTCACCATCTTGTGATTCATTATCCTCAGCTTTACGTTTCAAGCCTCTCAAATCTTCAGCTTCACCAACTCCTTCATCCGGCAAGTATGGAGAAAGAGAAAGTTCACCAGAAGAAACCAAAGAAAACAAATGGAAAATATCCCCACATTGCAAGTCTGCAGTAAGGTTAATCCCCACTTCCATAAGATCTTTTTTTCTATCATGAAGCCAAGCAGAAAATGCAGAAGTTCTCTTCCCAGTATTAATTGGAAATGGAGACCTGGAAATGCTGTGCAAGAAATGTGCAGAAAGAAAAAAAGGTTGACCACCGGAGCCCCCAATCTGCCATTTTCAAAAGAAACTTGGAGTCAGGATGTTCAGTTTACAAACAACATAGAAGAGAAATAATAAGACAACAAATCAGTTCCAAGAATAATGCTTGGTGGCACTGATTTATGGCAGGGCAAGGACAGGGCATCTAAAGACAGTTTAATAATATAGAAAGCAAGCTAGGCCAGGCACACACTGACCATTCAAAACCAAAATAAAATAGAAAGAAGATTGGGTTTAGTAAAGCAGTAGTTGTCTGATTGATGACATTAGAGTTGCTAAAATGGTAGACAGAGAAAATGGTCCACTAGTGTTCTCAAAGAAGATTTGCCCCTCTCCACTCTCAGTTAGTAAGATCAAAAGCTAACTTGGCAGACCAACAGTCATGTCCTTGACCTGTTTAACTAAAGACAACAACCAAAAGCATACCATTCAATGAATAAAAAGGAGTCTAAAGGAAACATAGGGCTGACAAAAAAAACCTACTTCCATGTTTTCTTCTTCAACATTATAACATTTTAACTGCAAAAAAGTAGCTGCAACAAAGAGCAATAAAATTTACTGCATCCTCATTTATCTAATACCAAAAGACTACTTGTTTCTTTGACCTGAATCTACACACATACATAGCATATCAAAATGCATTAAAATATTCAATCACTTCCAATAATTTCAAAATAAGAGAGATTACCATGATTTTTCTATCTCTGAGGTAGCTAAAAGCAGCAAAAAGATCATGCTCTGAATAACGCCGTAAAGTTCCTTCAAGCACATTTGGCAGCGCCGGTGCTTTTGTTGTGCTCAAGAAAACAAGCTTTAACAGTTCAACAGCATTTGAAACGGCCAAAGATTCATATACTTGTCTGCCAACTCTACACCCATCATTCCAGAACTTAATCAACTTTTGATGAAAGCGGCGATATCGTGAACGTCTACTAGAGTCTTTACGTCCCCCAATACCACGGCTCTTGAGACTCTCGTTGTGGGTAGTTGCTGAATCTTCCTCAATATTCTGATAAGGAGATAAAAAAAAAAAAAAAATAAAGAAAGAAATTCATATATATTTGCCATCCAGCTCCAAAAAGCATTCAATGGCAGGACAATTGAAATCTATGAAATTAAATTAAAGAAAAGAAACAAATTAAAAACCACCAAGCCAAACCAAAAAGAAGAACAATTATACATTCTTCCTGTCATAGAAAATACAATTAATGGTTCATAGAAGATAAAATTGTGACTAAAGGTGGTAAGGAGATATCTTTAAGAACTCACATTCATATTTGACCACTCCTCTGAGATAGATCCCACTCTTCTAGAAGCCTCCAGCTTAGCCATCAGCTTAAACCGAAGAACATCCTCAAGTGCTCTTTTTATATGTTCATCATCAAAATTGTCCCATCTTTCTACCCAAAAGCCTGCATCTTTACCATGTTCAATGCTGTTGGAGAAGTTCCCAGTAAGACCCTCCTTTGAGGAACATCGGAGAAGTCTAGAGCCATCACTGTTAATCAACCTGTTCTGATTTTCCTTCAAGTGCTTCACATATCGTTCACCAAGAATATTGCACAGCTTCATTAATGCTTTTCTAAATTTTGTATTCCTTTTTAGTGATGCCATTCTTCTTGCACAAATTCTAGGAGGTGCTGGAAGGTCAAGAATTGAAGTCCAATCTACACGGTGACATTTTGCCCCAAGAGCTGCCCGGTGTTTTGCATATTGGGTTACCAATTGCCTGAAAGGAAAATTTCAATGAAGCATAGAGAATAAAGAAAATTAACCGTAAGCAACTAATAAAATGGAAGTGTTACTGCCCCTTCTTCCTAATATAATAACATTGACCACATTTTACCAGATAGACAACCAGCAACTGTATAAAAGTAAATGTTGAACAAATGCCAAAATGAAGTTGGAAAAAGGTTCCAAAGTGTCTGTCATAAAGTAGTTGGCAACAACCATTTTAGAAAGAAATTAACTATATTCTCAGTGGCAACAGAAAAAGAAAGTAAATGATTGCTAAACATCTTGTGTAGGAGATATGTTACCAGGGCCAAGCAGATATCCTATGTCCCTCTGCCTTATTATGTCATTAGTCATATATTTTCAATGGATAGTATTTCTGGCTTAGATATGACAGTAATAGAACTTTTTCCATACCTATCAGCTTCATCTGTCCATGAAAACCTTTTTGTGCGGGTCGGCTTCATTTTCTCCAAGGCACACTTTTTGATTATGGAATAAGACTCCTCATCTTCTTCAAGTTGTTCGGGTTCATTCACATTTTCATCATGATCATCCTCATGATCTGCTTGCAAATGAATCCCATGCTCCCCTGAAGAAGCTAAGCAAATATTTTCATTTTCTGTAAAATTTTTAACTATAACAGGCTTGGCAACTCTTTGCTCTGCCAACTCTACAGTTGCTGTATCAACTGTTGTATCTTCCATGGAACTCACTTTAGAAGATCTTTTCCTTCTTCTTTTTCGAGGAGACAAATGTTCATTTCTTGCCGATTGATACTCCTCATTGACATTTAGAAGACCTTGGAATCTACTTAAGCGCTTTTGTCGCTTATCATAATACACACGAAGAACCTGCAAGAATTACTCAGAAGACAAATAAGTTATTTCCATGACAACAAGAAAGAAAGAAAGGGAAAAAAAAAGGGTATATATGATGAAAGGAAAGAGGGTGACTGTAGGCAAAGGACATGAATCTATTCAAATTAAACTATCTGAGTGACAGATCAAATATTAACCAGCTATGGAGGAAAATAAATCATGGTTGAGCAAACAAGAATAGAATCTACCTGCTCTAAGGTCAAATTAAGATCCTTTGCAATCTTCTCACATTCTCTAAGTGATAGTTTTTCATTTAGATTGACCCTCATTATACGCTTTAGGAGCTCAGCACGCTGATCAGCTGTCATAACACGAACTGAGGCCCACGACCGGTAAAGGAATACCTGTAACAGTCAGACCATCTAAGAGAGCTTTTTATATTTCATATAGCGAGAAATCATAATGGATTCAAATGTTGGTTTTCTGAGTCTTCTGTAATTGAAACGGTGAAATGTTTAAGATAATAAAAACAGCAGATCCAAGTTCCAAATTGACAACTGAAGACAAAACAAAGCTCGTAGATGGAAGCACAAATATCAAAATTCTCAGACTGAATTTTTCAACCCAACCAAAAAAAGAAGAAACTTCCAAGTGCTTACCTCATGAACAGCAGAACCAGGAAATGCATGCAACGCTGCTTTTGGATCAGAGGCAGCATAACAATATTCCAAAGTTTTCCAATATTCATCAACAGCCTCTCTATTTGACAAGATAAAATCATGTCTTATTCTTGGTCGAAGATCAAGAGATATAAGATTAGAAGTTGCTAGTCCTGTAGCGGGCTCCTCAATATGAGGTTTAAGCTCCAACGCATGAGTCAAATTGGCATGCAATACCTTGGCTCCATCATCTGAGCATTCATTAGTAACCAGCCGAATCAACTAAGTCAAAAAGTAAGCTGTTAGACGCGAACATGAAAGCATCAACAAATGACAGAGAGGACCAAATACAGATATGAATCAAGATAAATTTTACCATTAATCAATGGTTCAAAGTTTCAATGTTTAAAGGAAAAAACTAATCTCGAAGCACTCCCCTAATTGTATATGAGGACAAACATGACAGGGAAGAGATAAATTTATTATTCTTTTGAACAAACAGTCAAAGCATTGAAAAACTAAATAATTACAGACAAGAAGAATAAAAGAAAAGCACTCTCTCGAGCAGATAGCACCATGTTTTATGAAAAAGACAATAATATATCAAGTGGTATATAATCAGATTGATAGCTCGGTTAGATAAAAACAGCCTTCTTCAGAGCCTAACACTAACATCAAAGGAAGGAAGCCTTCCTGATCCACAGGCAAGTACTCATGATAATTATTGAGTCACAAGTTTAGTACTTCAATTCAATTGAGTTCCAGATTTTGAGGGGTTTCTATTTTGCTCTAAATTGACCTCATGATATGTCATTATGTCTAAGGAGTCCTGGTTGAGTATAATTAGGTTATTATTTCCATCACTCTCAAATACCTCAGCACATTGAGTTCCAAGCTTGTTAGTTACCAAGAGATAATCTCTTATATGGCCTTTAGCATATTTGGGTTGGGTTTTACATTCATAAATGTGATTATTTATAGGATCCTAGTTCTATTAGAATTGGTACTTTATGCCTACAAATAGTACTTTGTAAATGAAAACATTAAGTCAATAATTGCTTATTATTCTTTCTTCAGCTGCAGTCATTTGACTTGCCCTTCACAACATTAGAATAGCACCTACAAGCCTGCCTTTTCGTCCCTAAATCACAGCCTACCATAGACAAACCTTTAACTTACAATATTAACATCCTATGCCACTTTACTAGCTTAAGAACAAACCATACCAATTAAACACTCTAAACACATCAAATAAAGTCCATATTTCAGATTTTTACCAACCTTTTCCTTCAAATCTAAGCCCTAAACCAACTTCTAGCATAACCAAAAACCTAATACTCAATTTTCCTTAACCCTCAATGTCAATATTCATCTAAAACGCAAACTTTACTCAGGTGAGCATCTGTACCCAAATTATCCATCAGCACCCTAGAGAAATGCTATTATGTAGAAAACAACACCAACTGCTTAAGTTCCCCAGGGAAAAGTAGAAACATGAATCATTTCAACAAATAAATGCAGAAAACTATATGGCAGGATAAATTACAGAGTTAACTTATTGCAAGTTTGGCTAAATCATTTTACCTTCAACCGTCGAAGTATGTCAATGAGCAAAGAAAGTCTTCCTGTTGCCTGAGTATCCATCAAAAGTTTATACTCTTGAACAGTCAGATCAGAAAGACGCAAACCCCTCTTACACTTCTCAATCATATCATCAAACTTTTGAGTAGACCCCACAACTTGCAAGAAAAGCTCAAGTGGGATAGCTCTAATGGCCACATCTATTGAAAACAAAACATATGTGCCACAATGACTCTTTTGGTCATGCACATGCTTCCCAATTGATATATCACTATTCCAATCATGAGAACTACTCAAATAACCCCACAGAAAACAATGTAGCAGCTTCACACGTACCATTTTAGCCAATACAAACCCATTAGCACGCATAGCTTCTGATCTAGCAGCTTGTACGTCAGAAGATGGAAGGTTTTGAATTCTCTGAACACCATCCAACACAGGAAACGAATCATTATTCTTCCAACGAGATGAACCACGGCCACGAATTTGCATTTCAAAGGATCTGAGTTTATCATGAATTTCGCTGAGTAGTTCTGCATGCAAATCTTGAATGGAAGGATTTAGAACCACCTGAGTAATACGGCTTCGACCACAATTTGTAACAACAGGCACATTAATCTGTACACATTTGCAGTGCCCTTGTTCTTGAAGCTTCTGTAATATTCTATCCACAGTTTTTCTATCCATTTTTGTTCCCTTGTCCTTCTCAAGTTCTACAAGCCATCGATATAGCTCAGGTTTCAAGATAAACTTCTCCTCCTGAAAAAGAAAAAGAAAACTGCTGATGCACACACGTGCGTGCACACAAAGAAACATGGGGCACAGGTGGAAGTGAAGATATTTTCCCAATTTGACCATTCAATTAAACAGATGCTGGAAAATACCTGCAAACGTTCCCGTATCCTCTGCTCCCTTCGAGCAGCATCAGCAGTCAAAAACTGGCATGATGTCTGACATGGACCAGAATCAGGTGGCTCCAACAAAGGCCCAGCAGTTTCCAATGGAATCGAGTGTTGATCTACTTCTGTACTCACTAAATCCAGATCTGAATCAGGAACTGCATCTTTTGGCTCATGAGATAATTCTTGCAGGTCAAGAGAAGAGATAATCATATGGTTTAATTTACCATCTAGCATAGAGCTACAGGGAATTTCAGTATCAATGTTCCTATCATTCATTTTTGTATGTATAGCAAAATCTCCTGCACAAGTTGAATTATTGTACTCCAGAAAAGTATGGGATCCATCAGAAACAGAAGTGCCAGCTTCCAGATTAAAAATCTCATTTTCACCAAGGACAGTTTTTGATTTATATATAAACGCATTTGGCAAATCAGGATAAGAATTCCCAGATGTCCAAACTCGATATGCTGTGGTCTTTTTATGGCTTTCTGGTTGCCAGTGTATCCCACACTTGGAGGACATGTTAAGCAATCGAGAATAGCTCTTTTTCTTATCAATTCCCAACCTCTCACAGACCTGGTCATACCAACCAAGGAAAATGAAAAGCTAGTAAGCTACTAGTTAAGATGCAAATACATGAATTTACAAGGATGCTTCATGCAAAAGCTGATTGGAAACACTGCTTCATATGATATGCCAATTCATTCAAAAGATAAAGATTTATGTATCACAACATCTCTCCCAATTCTTCATCCACAGATTGCAAATGTGATGCCAAACATTGTGACATGGAGCTTTACACAACACAACAAACCCCATGTGATGCCAAATAATGTAACATGGAGCTTTACACAGCAAACCCTAAAGAAAAGGTAATAGTCCATCTGGTTTCCTATTAAAGCTCAGGAGCCATCTTGGACCACTAGATTCCCCTTTTATGTACCAATCCATATGTACATCCCAACTCTTCCACACTGCTCTTGGTTTTTGTCACCAGCCTCAATTTTTGTATGCAAGACTCTACCCATCACAAATGCCCAACAATCTCAAACCCAATGGCCCAACCCTTTTCCACTCCCCTTTACAACCAAACCAAACCAAAACAAAAAGACTAAAAATCAAGCAAAGAAATGTACAGAGCCAAATTGACATTTTACTTTTCTCTAAGGAAAAATATTTGAAAGTAAAGAAAAATCTTTAAAAAATATATGATTGGTTAGTGTCTAGGTAGCATATTTTAATTTTCATGAACTAGACTTCATGAAAAATCTTTTCCTATAACAAAGAGCTGAATTAGTATTAATATTAATTAAGAAAAATGAATAAAATAAAAGCACACACCTGCATAAAAGGCAAACCCTCAGATCCTTCAGCATCAACCATATCATAAATTTGATTCTCAATGGGGAGCTCTATGAGTTGGTCTGTAACTTGCGATGTTCTTCCAAACTTCAGCTTTTGTACTTTGTCAAGAGTATCACTCCATCCAAGAATTTTGGACTCAAAATTTTTTTCAGAAAATTTCTTTAACAATCGTATGCAAAGCTCAGCCTACAAAAAGATTAAACATATAAGACAATAAACTAGCATAGGCTCTGTGTCTATAAGTAGACAGAATTCTGTCTACCAAATGAGACCCAGAAAAAAACTGGAGTTAATTTATCTGGTACAAACAAAACAATTGCATGCATCAATATCAGCAACATAAGAAATGTGAAATCAAATAGAAGCAAGAGTTTAGTGAGATTCTTTATCACCTTCTCATTAACCATGCCACGAAAATCCTCAACAAGACCAGCATCTTTCAACCTGTGATAAATCTGGGAACATATATGTACAACATGATATGAGAGAAACAATCCAAACAACCAAAATACAAGAGCTAATTCAATATATGTATAATAAAGAATGTGATGAGAATTGCAGTCTCCAAAGCAGAAAAAGGAAAAAAAAAATCATTTTCTCTTTTCATATTCATTAAACATCTTCAATGCTATTACACATACAAACAAAGAAAAGTAGTAAAAATTGAAAAGCCTTACATTCCTCCATGCTCTATGTCCTTTGGGTCCAATATAGCCAAGGTCTCGTTTAACATCTGAGACAACAAGAACCTTAAATAAAAGAAAAATCAGAACAGAAGCATAAATGCAAAAGCATGAATCTAACAATATTCTAGATATAATTGACCTTTCCATTGGCCTCTTCAAGTTTATCACAAATAGCTTTCATTGCTGGTAGATAGTCATTTACAATCACATC
Organism: Rubroshorea leprosula; assembly: GCA_020521535.1. Classification (NCBI taxonomy): domain Eukaryota; kingdom Viridiplantae; phylum Streptophyta; class Magnoliopsida; order Malvales; family Dipterocarpaceae; genus Rubroshorea; species Rubroshorea leprosula. The sequence goes on from BPVZ01000031.1 coordinate 1,172,074, forward strand.
CTCTTTAAATTGTTCTCCAGCAAAACCATCTTCATCTGCAGCACTTTCATTTGCATCCCCAAGATTCTCCAGATTTTGTTCTTCTTTGTTAATCTGAAATCTTTGTTGAGAACCCAAATGCTTTGCATACCGATATAAGTACATCAAATTGGTCACTGATGAACTGTTTTTTGACTCCCCTTCACTGCAAGACTCTTTCGTCTTAACAACTGCTTTTTGTCTCACAATTAAT
>BPVZ01000031.1:1181684-1195450 GCA_020521535.1 Rubroshorea leprosula
CCCCGTAACTTTAGGCCTAAAGAAGTGAGCAATGAATTACTTGAAAAATAGATAGTTTTCACTTTCTTTTTTAGGTTGCAGGCATATCTAACTAACCTCAAATATAAATCTGGACTGTGGGACTACATCAAGTGCTTCAACGCAAATAGAGGCAGCATCCTCCTTGCTAAGACTTCCACTTGCTGCACTACCCTGCCATAAAAGGGTGTTACTGGAGATTGTTATATGTTTTTCCAAGCCAGCATCCAGATTCAAGCGCCCACTAGAAACATTATTAATTTAATCGAAAAGGGACATTGGTGAACTGCTATAAAAAGTAACAGTATTATAGTAATATTATTGCAATCATTTGATGTAAGTTTGTTTTTCTTTGGTAGAACCTAGAACAAGAAAATTTTGCCTTGAAGGTCCCCAACAAGTAGATGGGATAATATTATGTACTTTGAAGCAACCCCTTCCAGAAAATGCTTAAGTTGCAAGCATAAAAGTCATGCAGTAAATATCACAATTTTGCATGGGGATTGAGGATGTTGTGTAACTTTTAAGTATTACCGATTATTAAGTATCATAACTTAGTTTGCTCAGTTCATTAATACAGGAAAGGCTAAGACTGGCAAATATCTCTTCAAAGCTTAGTTTGCCCAGTTCATTAATACAAGAAAGGCTAAAACCAGCAAATACCTCTTCAAAGCTGAAACCTTGTCTTCCACCAGGAGTATTTTGTAACATGCCAGCCCTAATAATGGTGCATGGAATCCCTGTGTCCATCAATACTGCTTCATCCTTCTCAGCCAATTTTCTTGCATTACCCTTCATGAGAGCTTGAATGCCACCACTACCTCTGTAGACAGACAACTGTAACCCTTGTAAACAACTATAATATATGAATTCTGTCTAGAATATTGACACTTTCTGTTTGCACTTACATACCAGAGAGGGAATACCTGAGATAAGAGAATTACATGTTTGATTCCTTTCAAGCTTTCAACAGTAGATAGGAAGCCCTCCTGTTAGTACAAGAAAAGGGAAAACTTCTCACCTAAGACTTGATAAAAAGAGAAAATGGATAAAAAACAGAAAAAAGTAAATGGATCTTCCAGCTTTAATAGTCTATACATCTTTTAAGAATTAATGAGAAATATGGAAGAATCATAGCAAGTTCACATAACTTATAAGAACCAATAGAAATTTCTTGTCGGCACATGGCAGAATCTTTGGATAAAGAAAGTTACAGCAGCATGCTTGATTGAGCGTGAAGTAGCAAGGGTAAAAGGTGGTGTTTAATATAGTATGTTATTATTAAGAACAGAAAACTAGAGAGACCAGAGCTGTACATACATTAGGGCATATGATTGCACGAACGCCTCTAAGAGCTCTTTTCACAAATAGCTTGTCACTTGCATTTCCAGCCATTGACTATGCACAGCACACAACAAACAGCATTCCATCAACAATTTCAATTAAATAATCAAGTGATGCAAAAGGGGAAGCAGATATTAGTATGCACGTATGATCCTCAAAAATAATTGTAGTAGATTTTTGTAAACCAACCTCAACATATGTTCCAAAGGCTTCCATAGCAGTCCGCTTATCCTTCACCAAGGCTTTAACTCGAGTTCGTTTGACAATTAATGACAATATTACCATCTACATGAACTAGAGAAACAAAGCTTAGAATTCATGCACAATGAGGGAGTTAGGCTAGCTATATACACCATACAGTCGACTGTATGTAGAATCCTCCATTTAGAAAAGAATGCTGTTTTTCAGTTTGGAATAGCTAAAGAAAACGTCAATCCAGACTGAGATTGAAAAAATGTCCTTTCATCAATTCAACCTAACTCTCTGAATTGCTGGAAGATTGACATTGGAACAAACCTGTCCAATGTCACTGTCTCCATCTGTTACTAAAACTGCATCCCTTACTTCATCCTCTGCATTCCAAAGAGTAAACAATAAGTTCTTCCAAAACCCTATAACCATAAATGCAAACCTCCACACCTCAGAATTCTATACCAAATTACCTTGATATCCATCCTCATCTTCCACAGCAGATCCATCTTTTGGAAGAAGATCCGGCGCCCCATACCATTTCCTAAGCTTGGGACCCCCTATAGGAACACACGAGAACAAGCATAACAGAATCATCAATGTCGTCAATTCAAGCTCAATACAACATGAACCTGTAGAATTTCACCTTCAATATAATCAAGAATTTGATCGACGAAGTTGATTTTCTTCTTCGCCGAGCAAAGAACTAGATCGCGCCTTCTGATTTCTACAAAAAGAGAATTCGCGAATCTCGCCGGAGTTTTAGACGGCGAAGCGAGATGTGTGTGGTGGGCGAAGAGAGTGGAAGAGGGAATAACATTAGCAGTCGCCATTGCTGGATAAATCAGTATTTTCCTGGTCCAACCGTTTCTTCCCGCGAAAGAAGATAAAGTTTGTTGTGCAGAACCAAAATTCCAGAAATAACCCTTACACATCTGTTTACAATTTCCTGAACTCCAATCACAGCCGTCGAATTCTCGCCCGATCTATAACCTTCCGATCATTTCCATTTCTTCTAGATTTTCTAGAATTTTCCACATTCCCGAGTCCCGACTGGTTACGGGATCTGCAGGCGGCAGCCATGGCCGCTCAAATAAACGAAAAGAGAAAGGTAATTTTCTTGCTTCTTGCGTTTTCTCAGCATCCAAACAGAGCTATCCACATTATAAGGGTAAAGTTTTGATTTTTGCCTTTTTCGGTTTTGCGTGAGTGAAGAGTGATACAGTTTGTAGCCAATGGAGTATTCTTCAGTCACAGAGTTGAATGAGGTATCACAGAGAGATTGGTGAAGATGGATATTCCGGTGTTGAAATTAGGGTTACGCCAGTGACGACGGAGATCAGAATCACTAACCAGGGCCACACTCGCATTCAAAGTGTTCTTGGTAAACTATTCTCTCCTTGTTTGGTTGACTAGAAAGTGTGGGAAAGATAAAAAAATTGAACATGTTAATTTGAAGTCATAGAGTTATATCAACTGAACTTTCACCAGGAAATTATCTGTTTTTCGTATTTTCAATTGATAACTTCAGGAAATGTTTTGTAATTAGTATCCTAAGGTATGGCATTCCACCAAAACTGAAATGATACCTTCCATGCTGTGTCTAACCAGTGTGTGGAGATGTATCGAATGTGTTTATGACCTTTGTGGTCACTGACAATTTGTTGGTTTAATCTGGACATTGTAGGATTGTCTTTTGAGATTTTACCATAAGTGATTGAGATTCATCATTATTTTTTAAATGAAAGAAAATTAACTTCAAAAAATGATAAAATGTGAATCATTCTCAACCATTCATAATAGGGAGATAAATAGTTTGAATTTTGTGTAAAAGTTACGTGCAAGACATGAAAGTTAATCATAACTCTTATCATTCTGTCATTTATTGTATCTTTGTGTTATGCAAACATAAAAGACAATGTATATTTCCATTCTTGATAGCATTGATTTACTCCTCCCTTTCCCAATGTTAATGGGTTTAGAGGATCCGTAACGATGCTTATATTAAACATTTGAAGTCTTGTTAGTCTCTTTGAACTCTTGATTCTAGTTCTTGGAGTTCGGATGCTTCTACAGATCTCTCGGTCTCTCCATCTCTCTTCCCTCTTGTGCAGGGTCAAAATAGCCACGAAGTTCTAAACCTTGAACCTTCAGTGTTTTAGTGAACTTTTGGTACTTTACTCATAGTCTCATGAGACTATTTTGATTGTAATCTCTATTTTGAAATTCTCTTCATGCCTGTTTGTTTGAGTACGCACGCACGAGGTGATTTTTGAAAAACTGAATTTAGCCCTTGTCCTTATTGGCATTTGGTACATGATTCTCAAACAAGAACATCTGGCATGTCACCTCATGCAGGTTATTATTATTATTTTTTTTGAAGTGATAATTACATTGATAATATTAATATCTACTTTTAAAAGATAGGAGAGTGTCAATCCTAAAACTTGAACTTCATGTCACCAAGGGTGTCACTACTTTACTTTTCAAAGAAAAGTGTGACCACTGAAGCTATATGGGTGATTGGCTCACGCAGGTTATTTTTAGTGTAAAGCTCGGTGCTCAGCATGCTAAGTCCATGAAGTTTTAATAAGGATGGTTGCATGATATCATCGTGAACCTGTCAACGAATTGTTTGACTCAGCCATCCAACATGTGCCACTTAGACAGGTAGGTTTGTTCACCCTCTTTGTTGTTGGCTTTAAGCTGAGAGAGCTTTAACTTTAAAACACCTGCATTTTCATTGTCCACCCATTGTCAGTCAATTTATGTTGTCATTTCATTTTTAATCTTTGTAGGGTGTTCTTGGCGTCATGTTCAAGATCGTGCTTGAATGGGATCCTAAGCAAAACATGACCGCCGGATCTGGTGTCCACCCAACAAAGAAGGGAGTACGGTTGTACCACCCTATTAGAAACTGACATAGAGGTTCCAGCAGGCAGCAGCTTAGTTAGTTGGTTTCTTTGATGTTACAGAATATTCATCGCAATTGATTATATTCACATTATAATTGATTGATATAATTAGATTAATTAATTTTGTATAATAAAATATTTTCTTATACATCCCTATAAATATGAACTTTGTTTGAGATTTTGTTTTCCCGGACAGAAAAAAATTTAGCCAGATGATACGTGCTGCCTTTTTGCCTCTTCTGGATGTAAAATTTTGAACTTTGAATTATTGCTTATTTTTATCATGGCAAAAAGGTCAAATCAACCTCTGAACTAGTTGATTTGGTGCAAATTAGCCCCTAAACTTCAGGTTGAGGTTAATGAACCTTCCTGAGGATTCCGTTAGTTTTTTTTTTCCCATCTGGTCTTGTTGCTATAGATTTTTTAAATGTTTTTTTATTATTTTAAAAATATATAAAAATTTCAATTAAAATTAGTAATAGTGTATTAAAAATTAATTAAAAATAATAATTTATATTTTTAAATAAATTATTGCGTGAGTAAATTTGTGAAAAAGCATTGTCAAATAAAGCTTAATGCTGTTAATATATTTTTTTAAAATGAAAAAACAAATAGAATTGTAAAAGTTGAAAGCCTCATTTGAATCATGTCCACGAGTTAGGGACTGATTAGACCTCATGATAATTATATGGCAAGGGCTATCTTGCAAATTCTGAAGAATTAATTTCTCCTTTCAATAAAAAAATTTTCTGGCTTAAAAATAATTTCTTGATAATATTTGTTAACAATAAGATTTTAAAATATGGTAATATTTATAACTGTATCTCTTTTACTTCGGGGTTGGAACATTATAAAATTTATACTAATAAATTTTTATTATCAAAAAATAACAACTGAATTTCAATGTTTTTCAACTTTAAAGTTTAAAAAAGCAAAAAATTCCTTAAAAAGGATGTACATAATCTTTAAAGAGTTATTTTAGACTTTGAGTTTTCAATTAAAACAACAATAATATAATTAAGTGGGTGTATATAATATCTAGTTAGAATTATAAATTCATAATTATAGATATAATATTACAAATAAAAATCTAAATAAATTCGTACAATATTATAAATAAATATTTAAAATTCATAAAAAAGAGTAAAATTTCTTTAAGTAAATGAATGAAATTATGAGATTGTAATGTTATATATATAAGATTATAAAAAATAAGATATCTTAACGATTAAAATATTATAAAAAAATAAAAAAATTAAATACAATAAATCAAATTCTCAAACAAGATTTATTAAAAATATTTAAATAATTTCGTAAATAGTTAACAGCCATCTAACACCTTATTATTCACTTTTCTCTAACAATTATGTTATTTTTATATTAAATTTAACACACCAGAACTTGAAATTAGCTTTTTCAAACTGAAATTTTGGATAGGAAAATTGAAAATATCTTTACCCCTTTTTTTCTAATAAGAATATCTTTTAATTAAAAAAAAAAGGAGCCGGGGGGGTGGGGAAATTAGGTGCGAGACGCGAACCCAGAGAAAAGCGCACGCGGAAAGTCCCCCGATAATGTTCGGAGTTCGGACTCGATGCTACTTTATGAAATCAAATTAACAAAGATCTTGGAGTCCGGAACTGTGTCACAGTAAAATCCAGGTATCCAGCGTACTGGAAAAGCGAGCCAAAAAGACAAGTGCACGCTCTCACCGGAAAAGAAACCGAATTTCAATCTCCGACTCTCGAAATTCGTTTCCGAATCGTCGACGTTTCTTTTTTTCTCCGACAATCTCGGTGTAAAGTTTCCGAGGCTTCAATCGCATCACTCATCGCTTTCGGGTTCTGAGTGAACTCGGTCGCCAACCGAAATCCTATGGTGATTGAAAAGCTAGTTCAATTTTGTTCGCTCTTATTAATTTCCTTTTATGATGAAGCTTGAAATGCAATCTGCCTTTTTAATTATAGACGTTTATGTTTATTTATGCATTTTAGTTTATGCATGGATATATAGCCAATTGGAGTGAGTTTACTTTGATTGTTTGTTTGGAATTAGGGTTTTTAATTTGTGGAATTTGTGAATTAAAATGCTTTTTTGGAACTTCTTAGTTGAATTTTATAAATATTGAATTTGGTAACCTTTTTTCTTTTTTCTTTTTTTGCATTTTTGTTGGATTTATGAATTTATGGAATTATTTAGAGTGAGCTCTGTTGCAATCTAGTTTACTAATCAAAAACTGATGTTAGTTGATGATAAAGTGTGGACTAACAAAAAAAAACAACTCCAGCGGGTCAGGCCTTCAGGTGCGCTTGGGCCAAAGGTCTGGACACTTATGTGTTATCCAAAAGAAAAACTGTGGATTAAATGCTTTAACGTGGTTTTCTTTATATGGGGAGTGAAAAACTTGAATTTTGTTTCTAGACATCTTAAACTTGCAAGCTTATTTGTATGTTTGGTTTGCGGTGTACTGTTTCCCAAATACATTTGATTTTAGGGTGGAGTGTGGAAATTAACTTTATTATCTGTTTGTTTGGCCATTTTTGTTATGCTTTCCAGTTTGTGAATTTGAGTTGCATGTCGTGGATTTTCCATGGAAGCAGTGATTGGAGTTGACAGCAATGATGAAGGGAGACTTGAGGAGAGGTTCCTTGAGAAAAGTAGCTCTTCTTTGTCTTCACCAAAGCATATTGCCAACCCAGTTGTCTACAAGCTTGTTCGGGTAAATTGGTTGCTATTTGTTTTTTTAATTTTCCTATTATACAGATATAAAATGAAACTTGTATATTCCTTTTAAAAATAAGAAAATTTACTGCTAGTTTCCTTGAATATTAAGTGTGTGCAATGGAAATGTTCAAAGAAAAAAATTTGCATAGTCCTTGTTGGGGCCTTCATTTGACTGTGAACCAGATTAAGGATTTCAAATAACTGATAAGTGATAAAGCTTGATTTCATGAACTGAATTTTAGAGCACTAAAACAAATGTGGTCAATGTTGACCATTAATGCTTTTATAACGCGGTAAATGTACCATGGTGCTTCTTCAATTTGTACATGTGATGTTTGTAGTTCTTGTTTAACTTGTCATTGGGTGCAGATAGCAGCATTGGGTATATCCAATGCAAAAAATGGTTTAAGACATAGTAATCTGAAGAGAGCATCTAGGAATTAGTTTGAACTTTGAAATGCATGAAGCTCTACAGAATATTAGTGAGAAAGTGAATGCATTTGTGAACAGAGTACAAACTATAGGTTTCTAGAAGGATTAAATTATTGTATGAATTGTTCATATTTGCACCAAAGCTTCTTAATCTGGTTAAAGCTTTTGCTTGGAGAAACCAGTGAGTTTTATGCAACAATTTTAGTTGGTCTTAGTTGTTCTAAATCTAGCCTTTGAATTTTGATGTATTCAAAGCAAAACTTTGGAGGCTCTTCATGTTTTATATGTTGAATTAGGGTTTCAATAAGCTTGCAGCTTATGGGCCTCTCATGGTTTTTAACCATTTTTTGACTTACACCTTAGTCTTAATGATGGAATTTTATTATGGAGATTTCGTATACTTTTTTTCCTTTCGTATGGTTGGATCAATTTTTAATGTTTTGTGATAAATTTGTAATCATTGTGCAAGTAAACATGTATAGTGTCTGTAGTTTGAACTTTTCAAGTGCTTACCGTGCTAAAGCGTTAACATGTGAATTCAGACTTAATTTGTTTGATTGATAATCTTAAACACAAATTTGTAGGTTGAGGGTGATGGAACTTTTGTGCCTGCAACTGATGATGAGCTCATGGAGGTGGAGGGTTTGCTTGAAAATGAGAAGCAAGAAATTCCTATTGTTTCAGACACAGGGCAGAGTTTGGGGGGCATGCCAATTGAGATGTCATCCTCTAGCTTGTCCCAGTTTGAAAGCTCAGAAGGTTTGGTTTCCTTGCTACCATTTTAGGGAACATTTTGAAGAATTATTTTGAGAATATGAGATGGTGGAACGTGCTGATTGCAAACCTATGTTGTGGCTTTTGAATTAGGATTTCTTTTAGGCTTAACTTTTTCCTGTTAATGTCCTATTTTAAAAAATCGAGCCATCAAATTCTCTTTATAACCTTACTCCATTCGGATTGTGGTTTTAATTATGTTCTCCACTTTATAGTTTTTGTGGTTGGGCTTTACTTGCTTGTTTCTCTTATCTTTCTGTTCTGTAGGGTTTTCAATTTTGATTGATTTTCATACTTGCATGTTGCCCTTCATTTAAAAAACCTGAAGTAGATATTGAAATATTAGGAAAAATGAAGATGGAGAACCATCTGAGTAGTCATCTTGGCATAAGTCATAAGCTTAACAGTATTAAAGAAGTCTTCTTTGAGTGTATGTTTGTTTAGTGATTCTCTCTCTTAATTGTTGATATTTGATGTTCCACAGTTGCTATCCCAGCTTCAATGCTTATCAGATTGCATTTTAACATTTGTTTTTTTTTTGTGCTTCTATATGTTTATCCTTTTCTGAGTTACTGATATATCTCAGGTTTGCCCCAATACAAGAAAATGGGAGCTGGTACTGTGAAATTGAATTCACGCCTTGAGGTAAATTTAACATTTATAGCTTAGAATTTCAAAATTTCTCCAAATTTTGGGTAACAAATATGATGTTATTAGTGTAAGTACACCACTACTGCCAGTTCTAGTTGGGATGTGGTCCTCTTTTTTCAGTGATAGCTTCAGATTAGATTGGCTTTGGTTTGATGTTCAGTGAAAATGGTTTTGTTTCGCTTCTGTGTTGCAGTGATTGCTTTTATGCAGATTAGGAAATCACGATAATAGGTTGTGTACATGTGATCTTTTGCCTGTAGAAAATCATAGAAATTGTGAATGTTAAGTTACCTTTATGTTAGAATGATAGTTTTATAAGTGATTCTCTAAAGTTATTAGTGATGAAAATTGGAGGAATGCCAATGCTACTTAAGTATTTTGTTTGCAAGGTTGGCTTGTTGTCACAAGTTTCCTGTGATACAGAGTCTTTTGGCTTTAAATCCTATAATTTTCCTTCAAGAACTGAACACTTTGTATTTTAAGTTTGAGAAGCTTGTTTGTTGATGTTGACATGTAATAATTATATGTTTCTTAAGAGGGTAACTTTTTATTTATTTATTTATTTATTTTCTATCATATAGAGTTTTATGTGTGACTAACATACTGGAAATTTTTCTTGAGGCATTCCAATATTTTTGTGAGTTTAAGCCTTCAGCTTGTCATATCTCTTAACTGATATTATCCTTGCTAATTTATATTGCTTCTATAATTTTGTGGGGAAAAACCCAGAAATTTATTTTTTCTTTAATTTCTTAGTCGGTTACGATGTTGTTCCTGTTACTTGTCCATAAACAAGTCTTGAAGCTTTCAACTTCTTATGAAGTTGCATTTAATGCATTTTCTTGCTGTCTTGTAACCATAGTTTTCCTGACATTTCTATATATTATTGTTGTTGCCACATATTCTTCTTTGAATGCATTATTTGAACTGCATTCCCAATCAACAATGTGACAGAAATCATGAGGATCTCAAGTGTTTAAATTTTAGTTTGGTTAGAAAAAGAACAACTTTGATATTGTAATTCAATATGGAGACTTTGACATACTGTAGACAAATTTGTGTGAATTTGGAACCTTAATTATTACCCTAAAGTTGGGAGGTTGGATAACTTTCCAGTGTATTGATTTTGAGGAGGGATAGAACTCTGAGGAACTTTTCACTCAATTAACGCATGATGCCAGTGTTTCAGTGTATGTAACAAACTTAACTATAAAAATGCTTTAGTGAATCTCGATGCTCAGAGAGCGTGCATTCATATTTAAAATTTTTAGCAGACTAAAAGAAGAAAATATATGTTGTGTGGGTATAGCACCTAATGATATATTAGTTTTTTTTTTTTTTAATTTATTTATTTGTATTTTTATTTTCTTTGTTTTCTTAATGCTGCTGGCTAGTTGAAGCATGTGGTTGTTTTGGGCTCTTAATATAATCAGTCAAACTATTGATTTCTTGGATCCTTCTCTGGCTTTAAAATTCCTTGTAGTACATTGAGGAGATGTTGCAAAAGGTCAAACAGGAAGAGAGGCTCCACTTAGCATGTCGATCTCCTAATCATTCTTCTGCTAATGTGAATGTTGACAGCCAGTCTTCTGAGCAGCACAATAAATTGCCTGGTTTTGATGAGAAGCTTCAATCTCAAATTCCCTTGCAGGATACTACTGATGCTTCTGTTGCTCAAAGTCTGAGTGATCATCATCTTACTCGATCTGGGAGTATTGGGGAGTGCTCAAAACCTTCCGAAGGGCTAAAAGATGGTGGATCATCAATCTCTGTTGGCTTTACTTGTTCAATACCTGATTTTTCAAAGTTAAAGGGGGAGGTATGCTTGGACAATTTATCAATTAGGGAACTTCATGAAATTTTTAAAGCAACATTTGGGCGTGAAACCACTGTGAAGGATAAGCAGTGGCTTAAAAGAAGGATTACCATGGGATTGACAAATTCTTGTGATGTTTCAACCCCAACTTTCAGAATCAAAGATAACAAATTGCTGAAAAATGCTAATGAGGGAAGCTTTGATAATGTGAATGATGCATCTACCATGGATCCAGTTTTTGGAATGGAAAGCTGCAAAGATTCGCCTGATAGCCATAGCAGTGGAAGAGAAGTGCATCAAATTTCTCTTGGTCAGGGATTGGTAAATAGTGGCATGGAAGACAGTTATGGTGGTGAAGATCTTCCCATAGAACAGAGGGCTGGAAGGAGGGTTCGGAAGCCAACAAGGAGATTTATTGACGATTCACCTATTGTCGATGGTAGTGAAAGAGAAGTGCAACAAATTTCTCTTGGCCAGGGATTGATAAATAGTGGCATGGAAGACAATTATGGCAGTGAAGATCTTACCATAGAACAGAGGGTTGGAAAAAGGGTTCGGAAGCCAACAAGGAGATACATTGAAGAACTATCAGAAGCAGAGTCGAAAGAATACACTGGGAAGTTAATTGCTTCAGGAAAAAATTCAGGAATTGGACCATTGACCTCAAAATCTTTTGCTAGGCCTGCAAGAAATATTGACTCAGAACAGAGAACGATCATCACAAGGATAGATTCCCTTGGAGGATTTGGGGTACAGGTTCCTTGTGTTTATAGGGTCCGAAGAAGCCGTCCAAGGAAAAACGTTATGGATCTCATGGTATGTCACTGATCTACTATAACAAAATATGAATTTGTCTGGAGATCTGGGGTGTTGATTTCATAGTTGCTTTAAAAGAATATGGAAGTCAATAACATTTTATTGTTATCTATTTATTGCTTCAATTTATTCTCTTGTGGATGGGAGGTGGGTACTCATATTTGAGTGGTCAAGAATGGAATCTATACTGGTCCCATCCTCCCACTCCTCTTCTCAACTTTCGATGTTTGTCTATTACGTTTGTCTATTACGTTATTTGTATCTAGTGGGCAATGGCAGCTCTCAACCTGAATTGCCTCTTGTAGAAATTCCATCCTAGTGACATGGGCATGACAGCTACACTGCTTAGCCAGGGCCAGGAGGTGCACAGTTTGCAGATGGACAATACGAATGGGGACAAAGTTTTGGAAGTAAGTTCTGCACCAGAGCAGCTTTCACAGCAGGTAAAGCGCAACACCTCTTATCTGTTAAAGTTTTTCTTGTTTACAGTTAAGTTAGGGCCAATCCACGTTTTCATTTCACACTTAGGAAAGAAAGAAAAAAGAGAATTCTTGCTTGTCCACTTGTACCCTTTGAAGGCCAATCTAGAGCTCCTAGGTTACTGGTAGTGTCTGAAAATATTTTAGGAATCCCTTTGGTCTGTGGTGGCTGTTCAAGCATATGATAGCCAATCCAGAACTGAAGATGGACCATCCAAAAGTGTGAAGATGGTGATTACATTTTTTAGTGAAGATTCTGTTCTTGTGGACAGCTTGTAGCTGAACCCTATAAAGAGAGGCAGTGCTCATCTTTGGATGTAATTGATAGAGGGCAGAATATGGAGCAGAAAAATGCAGATTCGTTTGAATATCCTTCAGATGATAATGTAGCTAGGTTGCCTACATCTAAAGTTAGAATTAGAAGGAAACATCATCGAGCTTGGACTCTACATGAGGTCATGAAGCTGGTTGACGGTGTGTCTAAGTATGGAGCTGGCAGATGGTCAGAGATCAGAAGGCTAGCCTTTGCATCCTATTCATACCGCACTTCTGTTGATCTTAAGGTACTTGTATGCTAGTTGGATAATGGGATTGTGTATTGCCTAATCAATTGAGGTTAAAAAAAGGAAAACTCATTTTGATAATTGTATTGTCCTGACCATTGGAAATATATTTTTGGTTCTCGTCCTTGCAGGACAAATGGCGGAATCTTCTCAAAGCCAGCTTTTCACAGACACCGGACAAAGGGGTGAGTTATTAAAGTTTGTTTTTTATTTTTTTGCTTGATAGAGACAAATAAATAGATTCTGTGACCTCTCTCTGTTTCACTCTTCACCTTTACTGGAGGGTATTATTGTTAGAATGTACGAAATGCTGTTATTTCATCTCTCTTTCATTATGTTTATTATGGTTTCTCTAACGTTGATTATGTAGGTGAATTCACGAAAGCATCCTTCCATGCCCATTCCACCAACAATTTTGTTACGCGTGCGGGAGCTTGCTGAGATGCAGGCGCAGGTCCAACCAAATCTTAGTACAAGCAAGCTGGTTACAAGTGGTAGAAGTGTGCTTGAGACAAAATCAGGATACTTGTGACATTGTAAATAACACCTTTAGCTATCTAAAAATCGGAAATAGTAGTTTGCCAATTTCTACACTGTATCAGTCAACATAAAGATGGTCCTAGTCAACGATTTGTATGTATGGTTTATTAAAGAATAATATCTAGTTATCCTGTTGCCTTTGCTCCCATCTGCTAGGATCTATTACAGTGGTCTCCTTTATTTTCGCTTTGTTTTTGTTTCATTTGCAAAAGTCAGTTATACATGTTTGGAAGTTAGCTATATAGGTTAATGTATACAGTTAAGGATTTTTATACCCCATGTTTAGACGCCATATATGACAACTATACATTTTTCATATTCAGGATTCAAATATCTCTTTTCAAGTCAAATAAAATACCTATTCAAATACACTTGAGCCTTCGGCGGCTCAGTGGCATTAAGTCACGTTTAAGTGTATTCTTTTTACTTAAGCAACAGTTCGAATTTGACTCTTTGTAAAATTGTTTCAAAAAAAAAAAAAAAAAAAAAAAAAAATCTATTCAAA
>BPVZ01000031.1:1265587-1284613 GCA_020521535.1 Rubroshorea leprosula
TGACATAATATGTAAATAAAATAAATTAAACAATAGAGGATAATTATTTTTTTATTGTGTAATTTAAAATTATTAAAAAAAAACTATATCATATTATACAATTATCAATTATAGTTATAATCATTAATAATTTTTTATAATCAAACTAAATAGAATTTACTTTAATACTTTTTTTAAAAAAATTTAAGGAATTTTTGAGGATGAGAAGAAGTGCATAAATATTAAATTCAAAACTTCACATCATAGCATTTTCTATTAAGAGAGTGGTCATTAAACTACCAAGTGTCACACTCCTTTAATACTTATTATGAGTATATTTCACTATCAAATGAAAACACTTGTTTAATATTTGAAAAAGACAAATGAGGTGGTAATAGTATAGGGATGTTTTGGTATAACCCTTAAAATTAAAAGTTAATAATTTTATTATCTAATTTGATAATTAATAAGTATTATTAATAAATAATTTTATTTATTAAATCAAATAAAATTACTTATCTCTAATTTTAAATTAAATTATTATATCAAACCGTCGCTATTAATTTTTAATGTAATCGCCAATTGGTGATGTAATAAAAAATAGAAAAGCACTGCAAATTTTTTTGGGATCACCAAAATTCCTCCCTTTCTTTTTTAATTTTCCCACTGATCAAACAAACCCTCTTTTCCTCTTTAACTAAAGCTGCTCATCTATTTACCCAAAAAAACACAAAAAGCTGCTACTACCCAAATATGTCAAAGAACAGTTGATTGTCTCTCCCTTTTCTTTTCTTGTTTTTTTTTTTTTTTAAATCAGTCAAAACTTAAAAATTATTGTATATTAACAGGAATAGAAAGAAAAGTTGATATTAAATCTTACATGGGCGCTTAAGTAGAAGCCAGAATAACCAGCCACACGTGGAGGTGGTACAGGCGTTAAGCGATGAGTGGTGGCGACTGGTGCCAGGTAATCAAGGCAAGAGGAATCAAAGGAAGCGAAAATTGCCGAAACGTGTGCATCTGTAACGTGTAAAGTACATGTCTGGTATACACCGTCATAATATTTAAGAACTTAAATTTTTATTTTAAATTTTTTTTAAGTCAAAAATTTATTTTATTGGGTAAGAGGAATACTTCAATCTAAAAACATTCATTTGGTTTACAATGATATAACTCCTTTTAACTTAAAACAAGTTTAAATTTTAAAAATTTTGAGTTTAAGAATAATAAAATAAAACAAGTTTAGCGAAAAAAGAAAAGAACCATTTTTTTGTAGACATTCAAATTAAATCATCCATCATATGCCACTTATTAAAGCATTGAGAGATTCAATCACATACGCAACACACGATAAAAGGATTTTTTAATAATAAGTTGAGATCTAATTACATGAGTATTTAACTAAATTAAAATTATATTTTAGTAAATGTAAGCTTATAATTAGGTTCTCCTTTTAAGGTTTTTTTTGGACAGCTAGTATAGAAGTTTGCAGGTTCTCTCCTAATTAATTAATCAATTATTTTTTACCAACATAACAAATTATATACAAGTAGAAGAAAACAAACCTGACAACCTAAAATCTTTCCGGCCTAATATTTCTCAATTATTTTTCTAACTGCCGAATAATTGAGAGAGATAAATACAAGGAGAAAGAACAAAAGTTGAGGCTCAAGTCACTCTTCCATGGAGACACAAACCAAGGTTCTGGGGTTTCCCTGTCCCCTTGTGCATCCTCAAGTATGGACAGTTATAAAGATGGTTCAACCAATGATCGAGTAGTTTGCGATCAATATTTGGCTTCAAAAATATATTAACCCTAACCCACAAAATTTGGTCTGCAATGTGAGGGCACATAATTAATTTTGTTGTTACATCTTAGTGTAGCAGTTTTCTTGTTAATAATAGGTACGTGACAGTAGTTATGCATGGTTGGTGAGGAGCAGGTATGCATACCTTTGCCCACGGATTGGTGATTTTGAGCAGATGATAGCTACAGTTCGTTTTTATTACAGATTGAGGGGGATGCTTCATTAACGTCGACGTCTAACTAAGAATGGGTCATCTGTATTAAATGCTTTTTACTGAAAAAAGATAAAAGACAGCGCTTATGCTACTAATATATATATCTCATGTTTTTAACCAATAGGTTGGTTCAAGTGGTAATGATGAATTGAGAATTATTGTTCTTGAAAACACATATTTGAGTTCCTCTATTTTCATTTAAATGTGAACAATTTTAATTAATCATATGTTCATCACCTTTGATGGTAGAGTTTTACCCAATACTTATGAATGGGGCAATTCACAGGCAACTATAAGATCATTAGTAAAGTCAAAAGCCCAAATACTCTTGTTATTCAAAAAATATATCACTATTATAAAATAAGAGATTTGAGTAGGATAGAAGTAAGAATATATATATAATAGACAAAGTAAGATAACAAGATAAAAAGAGAAGAGAAAGTATGGCGAATAGCAATACTTTACAAGTATGTTTTCTATTTTGAAAATAGTGCCTATCAGCCTTATTTCTTAAAAATTAGGAAGAAAATTATTCTAAAATTACGTCGTTTTAATAAATTTTTATTGAAAAAAATAAATTATTCTATTTTTAAAGCATGCATTAAGGTGATTTTTGTCATTTTTCTTCTTAATTTTTGGTAGATAAGACGAACAAGCATTGATCCCTTTAATTTTTTTATTTTTTTTATATATATTTTTCATACAAAGTTGTAAGTGTATGTATAAACTAAAAATACATGAGGATTACATTGATTTTTCAATAGGACTAAATATGATTATAAATAAAGTTTAAGTGGAGTTATGAATCACGTTAATAGAAGTCATGAATGAAGCATAATCATGGTTTTTTTTTTTTTTAACCTTTCAAGAAATTAAAAGAGCATGTACTTTAGTTATTAATTTCATTGGCTGGCACCCGCAGCCCTTGAGACTTGAAAAGCATTTATTGAAACTCGATAGTTTGTTTTACTGTAAGGAATCTTAACTTTTTAAGAAGTAGTAGGACTGAACTATATGTAAAGGCTTTCTTAATTAAAAAGAAAATTAACGGACTTTCATTTCGTTTTATTCAAAGGTTGCTCTCCATATATGGTGCTTTTGTTCTGTCCCTCTCTAGTTTTTTTATTTTCGATGAATCAAATAGATAAAGGGTTATATTTAATTAGGCCAATTTATACACATTTTATTAAATAACTTCATCTTCCAAAGAAAAAAAAAAAAAACCCTCATCAATCGGATTGTTATATCATTCCCATTGTGTTAAGAGTTTACAGAACCAAAAAGTACTAAACTAAATTTATCTCTCATCAAGTTTTATTTTTACATTTTTTTTTTGGATTACACAATAAAAAATAATTTTTTCTTATCTCTAAACCCACTTAATTTGTATATCATGTAATTCAAATTCAAAATTTCTTATTAAGAAAGAGATTATTATTAGATTACTTAAGCCATACACTTTTATCTCTCATCATGTTAATTACTACTGAATTTCTTGACCTGATTAATTTCGGAGCAAAAACAAGGTTCTTCACCCATTGTGCATATTCAAACTCATTCTCCTCTTCCCCACTCCCTCCCTCCATGGGTCCCAAACTGTTAGACTGTCTCATAATAAAAGGGTTTAATTTATAAGGAATTACTCTTATTATATATATGGTAGAATCTTCAAATCTATACCTCAAATAGGAGAGTAGAAACAAATTTACTCCTTCAAATTATCAATTAAGACAAATTGTTTATTATTTAACATATGACATCATATGATATTATCACATATCATATATTCATTCGTCACTTAAACATTTTTTAACAAAAGATTGACATGTGATGCCGTCACATGTTAAATAATGAGTAATTTGTTTTGATTGATAATTGAAAAGATAATTGAAGAGACAATTCATCTTTATTTCTTTTTAAAGACACATTTGTTCCTATCCTCTTATTTGAGGGTGAATTTGAGAGTTTCATCATTATATATAACCCCCTTCAAGAATCAAATATTGATTACCATAGTTGAAATCAATCCTTTTTCTTTTTCGATGGGTACTTAAAATGAATGGGTTGTATGCAAAAAATATATATAAATATTTAGTTTAATCTTTCTTTTTCCTTCCCTTCATTTTGGGTTAACACAAGTACTACTATCATGTTTAGGGTTTTGTCAACGGTTGAATGGGTGGGTGGTACCACAGCCACTAGATCTCATCATTATTGTCAACTTCCCCACTTCACCAACCATTTGAAATGGATCGAATTGCATAAAGTTTTTCCATCTAATTAATTCTATATAAAAAAGATAAAGAATTATAGTTAATCTATCAAAAAAGATCTTAAATCTTGATTAGATCGTTAATTATTAATTTAATTATCCCTTCGTGAAGCCATGTGAGAAAAGAAACAATACTAAAATTAATCAATGATAAACATCTTTTTTAAATCCAATCAATTCTTGGATTGCATGGCATGCATATTTTGCATTCAAGTTTATCAGTTTTTTTGTATATTAATTTTCTTTGGTTTGAAAGACGATAATTTGTTGGTTAGGTTTTACATATTTCGAAGCTAAATTTTTTAAACAAATATAAAGGTACACTCCCATATATATATATATATATATATTATATCAATATGGTACACTAAAAAAAAATTAAATTTTATTAAATATTAATTTTAAAACTCAAATTCTAAACTATTCTATAAAATAACACTCCTTTATCAATGTATCGATATTGATTTTTTTTCCTTGCAATTAATTAATGAGAAAGAACTGGTCCCCTTAACATATATATTACATTTTTAAACAGGGCAATTTAGAGCCTACAGAACTTTTGAACCTAGGATAGCCTTTTTCTTTTCCTACAGTCCAAGCTAAGTCTAAAATTGGGGCTTAAAGTTGTGTATATGGTAGTTTGGTTGAGTATTTATAAGTTATGATATAATTAGCATATCAAACTGTTATGATTTAGTGGTCCTCCCAAGGCTCACTTCCGGTCTTCCTCAGAAAATCTTTTATTATATATATATATGTTAACCGAGGCTGATACATGTACAAAGTACAACCTAATCAATCTCTTGAAGTTCATATCAAATTCTAAACCCTCAATAGGAAATCTCGAACTCAAAATTTGTTATCAAATGTCACTTTGAGGTTCTTGATACTTCTTCCAACCCATAAACTGAATCTATTCCTCCTCCTTTTTCCCTGTAATTGCCTTTGTTAAAAAAATAAAAAAATAAAAAGTCACTCTGAGGTAAAACTTTATAGATTAAGAGTAAATTTTCATTTAGATATAATTTTATAATGTGATTAAATACTATTCGTATTGATGTTGATAAAATAGTTTTTTAATTTTTTGGTACAAAATAATTTTTTTATCAATACAAAATGTAATAGTTATTTAATAATTAATATTTTAGTCAACTACCTAAATAACTGATCAGTGATCATTTCTTTTCGTTGAAAATAAGAGATGTTGAGTTTGAGTCGCATAATATGCAGGTGGAATAAGATAAGGGATAAAAAATGGTTACTTCCCATCTGTTATCCCAAAAAATCTCCTTGACACGTGGCAGATGAAATGGCGTGCCACTTGCTTTGCTCAAAACAAGAAAGATTTCTCCGACAACCCTCTCTTCTTTCCAAGCGTGGAACTCAGCTTATGAGTTGATGGAAGAACGTCGTAAATTGCACCTTAAAGATCAGAAGATTTGCAGAAACGAGGGATAAACTTCCTACACTAAATGGGTTATACGACAAAATGCCTTGGATATGATTCCAAGGACTCCTCAAAGCTAATGTAATCAAGAAAAGTTAGGACTGCAAGGTAATAAATTATCGCTAAACTACTAAAAATCTAAATGAACTTTAAATATGCAAACAGAATTGAAATAGAGCTTTTAAAAAGAAATTTAATTGCAGCAAAAGTAAATTAAGTTAAAATAAATAAAACCCGAAACATGAAAAATCTACTGGCAGCATGAAATGTAAATTAACGGAAATGAAACTGAACATGAAATTAAATGTCAACATCATTTGATTAAATTAAAGGAAATCTAGAAAACAAATAAAAAGGAAAGGAAGCAATCCAATTACAAAGAAATATTACTGAAGGCAGCGAAACTCACCATTACAAATTCGACAAAAGAAGAACCGAATTGCTAAACTAATCTAAGTTGAAGCGTAGAGCTAAAATTAAATTAAAAGGCTTGAAACTAAGATGAATCTGAGCATAAAGAGAAATTGTGCTGAGTTTGTTGTGTGAGATGTCGATCCTTTGCTTGATCTTATCATTAGGTATTTATAGCACCTTGGCAGCATGGTGGAGATCTGCGGCAGCATCCTGAAAGACCAACGGCAGCATAATATTTGCAACAAATTGATTAATTTGTTGGTACTGCGATTATCCTCCTGAAAGCTCGCAACAAAAGAACGGTTTTGCTGCCATTGTGGAAATAACCACTCAATCTCATCTGAAGAAATTCACACCAACTTTCAACTAATAAAATATCTGCCATCATGGGTGACATGTGGCAGCACTTCATTTGTTGTAAAATTAGGTGTAAACACCATCATGTAACCAAAATAAAAAAAAATTAATAGTAATTAATATTTTAAAATTAGTTAGTGTAAGTAGATTTTATTTGATATTTTTTTCATAAAGATTTGTATGTGAACGAAATGGGAGGCAGAGAAAATGAAAGTTATTTAGCTCAGGAAAGGGATTTATGTTTTTTTCCAAATACTTTAGACTACTGCTTATAACTCGTATGCCAGCCAAATTTGACATCAAGGGCTTAGAGGATCAAAGATTAGATCCTTTTGTCCACTACTTTCGAGACCATATTTGTATTTATCATTCTCCTTTTTCTTTCCCATTAACCTTCATTACCTTGATTTCTGATATTTATTTCAAAAGAAGAAAGAACTATCTCCATTACCATCACCTTTCTCGCCGGAAAAGTAGCAGAGAACCACCGGAAAACATCTTCTCCGGCGAGTAGCTTCAATATTGATTAAATTTAACAGTAGCCTTTTTTTACTACCAAATAATTATCCCTTATTGATCATGTAGAGTTATTTTGAAGCAAAATTAAGGACCCACAAAATGACAGCTAAAGCAAAAGCTCTTTCTTTCTCTTCATTGAAATGAATTATGGTAGAAAATCTGCCTTTGCTTTTTCACCTCATCTTAATCTATCACCTCTTTACCATTTTTTCCTTTCTCTTTACACAATGATCATGATCTTCCTTTCAACATAAGAGCAATGCTACTTGCATTCGGCCACCAACTGCGGGTGCACCGCGCTTATGATTGGCTAAGTGCACACTATTTATGAATAATTTTTCTTTAAAAAAAAAAAAAAGAAAAAAAGAAAAAGAAAAAGAAATTTGGCACTCAACCAATTAGAGATTTAGTGCACCGTCGGCCATTCCTCTTCTCAACATAATTTTCAATATTCACAAATCACTTTAAAGAAACAAAGAGAAAAATAAAAAACAAAAATCATCACCTCGCAGCCATCATTAGAAGTAATTTTCCGTGAATCTCTCTCTTAATTTCACAACAGATGACATGCTTTCAACTAAACTAATGTTACACCCAAAATAAAATTATCATTATTAACCGTACTATACCAAAGGAGAAATCTTATTCTTTGATGTAAACCCCCACACTATTAATTTAATTAATGAAAACTAAGTAAGATGATTTCCCCGAGCTTTCTTTTCTGGGAAAATTACATGATCAAACCATTAGCAATGGCTCGATTAGTATCGAGATGGGTTGTTTCATAAACTGGTAATTCTTCATGATACCTTTCGACACCAATAACTGACAGATTGTCCAATTCGAAAAGATCAGAACTTGCATAACTCGCAGCATCATCTTCATCTTCTTCATCGCTAGATTCTCCTTCGTTCACATTGTTGCTGAGTTTTCTCATGTCGAATTCCTCCTTTTTCTTCTGGTAGTTCTTCAGTAGATCCTTTGCAGCTTCCACAACTCGCCGGTTTTCTTCCATAATTCGTAATTCAAGGTCTCTGTTTCTGGAGTCTGTTACCGTACTCTGTTCTGTTTCATGGAGGCTTTTTCGTCCGCATGGCCTGCAATCCTCATCTATGATGATGCTGACGGGGTAGAATCGGACGGACCTCTTTGTACCGTTCCCCCTCGAAGAGGGTGTCTTGCTCAAGCAAGATCTCGAGAAGGAAGAAGCTGAGGAACATGTTGATGAAGACGGAGTCTTCCCCTCCTCGTACACAGGTGAAGAAATTTTCGCTTTTTTGGCGTTTCCGGCAGTGAAAAGAGAGTTCAGGAAACTCGCGAGGCGGCCACCGGGGGAAATTGGCTGCTTCACCTTCTTGAGATCGCTGTAAATCTTCAGGGCTTTCGATTTTGTCCTGTTAAAACCTCCCTCGTGCTTCGGCTTTTGTGTTTCGAATTGCGGAGGCACGTACCTCTCATTCCAGGCGGAGACGCTCGTCCGAATCGGTTTCGGCCTCTGAGCGGTGTAACCCGCCGTGTAACTCGACGACCTCGATTTCACACCGTAGAAAGAGTCCGACTCCGAGGAGGAAAACCCACCTCCGGAACTGGAATCCGAAGAGGTCGAACTCAAATTTAAGATACCAGCATCAAAATCCGCCATGGATTTGCGACGACCTGCCGCAACCTTCTCACTACTAACTTTCTTCCTCATGGTTTCCCTGTAGAAAATCACCTCCTCCTTTCCTTTTCCACCACTGGGTTCGTCAATGGAACGGTAAATTGCGTCAAGAAGAGTCGTAGAGAAAGATGGATTTTCTTTCCTGTCCCGACTCCGACCTTCCCCCAGCATCTTCTCCGGCCACACAGCCATGACTTTATAGACCAAGAAAAACAGAGGAAAATGAAACAGAAACAGGGGAAATTGAGAATTCAGATTTCAGAATGATTCTCCCTCTCTTTACTGTCTGCTTCAAAAGTACCAAAAGAGGAAGTTAACGGAGAAAAAAAAAAACATGATTAGGTGAAAGAATCAAGAACATTTCGAAGACATCGCCATTGATGAATTCTTGATGGGGTTTTTTTGTTTTGTAGAGAGAAAGAGAGAAAGAGAGAAGAGATAGTAATGAAAGCCAAAAGTCACGCCTGAGGAGGAGAGGAAAAGAGAGGAGGGAGGGTTTATAAGGTCACATACTGTTACGTGGATGTGACAGGTGGCATCAAGTGCCAGGTTGGAAAAGATGATGTGGCATTGGATGATTAATTTATAATATAATTGGATTTGGCTTTAATTAGCTTAGTGTTTATGCAATTTGAAGTGACACAAGAAGATCTTTGCTTTTGGTTGCAAAAGATAAAGAGAGGAAAAGGAAATTAATCTTAGCTCATTAATGTGCATGATTATATGTGAAGGAGATCTTGATCCCAGCAGCAAAGCTTAAATTCTCATGGGTCCATTAGCTTTCTCTGTTTTCCTAATTAATTATGTTAATTTTAGGGTCACATATAACTAACCGAGATCTCTTTTTAAGAAAAAATGATTGTTTTTAAGCTCCACTGGTTGCTTTAATTAGTTTAAAATTAAAAATTTTTTAAATTGAAGTGAGTATGAAAGAGTAAAAGAAGGAAAGCACTACCTTTTTTATACGTTTTAGTTAGGGATAAAATTGTAAATTTATAGTTAATAATACATATAATTTTATTAATAAACCATATAACTAATGATAATTTTATTTTTTATTATATAACTCATCGCCCTAAATGTGTCAAAAAAATTCTAACAATGAAGTTAAAATTGAAATGTTTCAAATAGAATGAGCTGTTTTTTACCCAACCATATGTTTTGTGTTGAAAGAAACCAGCTCTTTTTTCTTTTCTTTTTTTTTTTCTTTTTGCTTTTTTTTCTTTTTTTAGAAAAAGACATGAGCAACATTAAGAAGGCTTTGCTTATGACTGCCATTTAATCTGGTAAGGCCATTAAAATTATTAAATCTTTAATTTAATTTAATTATTAAAAATAATTAATACTAATTAATAAAATAGTTAATATGTACTATTTAAAATATTAAAATTAATTTATAGATAAATATTTTTAATATTATAACAGTTTTTCTAATAACACTTTTTTTGCTATAAATGTATATAAAAAAGTGTTAAAATTTACATTAATGATATTATACGTTTGGATGAGAGAAATGGAGAAGAGGAAAAGAGAGAGGATGAGGATTGTATCCTTCCATTCCATTCTCCTCCCCTCCTTTTCTTTTATTTAAATAAGTAATAAATTTTAAAAAATTTAAAATAAGGGAAAATTTTTGCCTTACCTCCCTTTCCCTCAATTTCCTTCAATTTAAACATATTATCAATGTTGGTGTTAAGTATATGAATTTAATTAAACAATTGATAAATTAAAAATCAATTTTTACATTTTCAATATAAATTTATGATAAAAATTGTATTTTATTATAATTTTTTTTTTTTGGTTTCCCATCCGATATTCGGGGCTTCGCCCCGACTACTCCGGACTCGACCAGCTGTGGCGCACCAGAATGGTGGGTGGGTCTCCCAACGAAAGCTGCTGCGTACACAAAGTTTCAAACTCGAGACTTTATTTAAGCTGGAACAAATCGCTTGCTACTTGATCCAACCCCTCGTTGGTATTTTATTATAATTTTAACTTATGTTCTAAAGTTACTAGTTAGAAAAATCTATACTATAACTAACTATTTATAAAAGGAAAACTATAAATTTATAAAAGTAATTGTCTTAATAAAATTTTTAGTGACAATAATCTCAACATGTTAAAAAAATAATAAAGCAAAATAATACTCACTATGAGACAACTTATTCATAGCTGCAAAAATTAAAAAATATGAAGAAATTTGTAAAGTTGAAAATATATTTTAGGTAAAGACAATAGGACCTTCGGGACCAAGACAATTTGGAACACCACAACCACTAAGGAGTGCAGTCAATTATGTTAGCAAAGGATTATTAATTCCATCCCACGAAAACAATGCCAATGTGTATTGCATCAACAGTCAACTAATGCGGCTCATTGGATTCTCTGACTTCTAACAAATTCAGACAATCTGATGAACGGCAATAAAGATGCTTGCCCTTGTACGTATTGTACACAAAATTTACCAAAACTCATTCAAATTTAAATCTTTCAAATTATCAAAGGTATTCCTGGAATGCACGGGCCCTTGAGGCCTAGTGGCATTAGCCACTGGTGCATTCTCTTTGGCAGGTTTAAAACTTGTTTCTTGTAAAAATATGTTTAAAAAAAAAAAAAAGGTATTCTTGGAATGGCACTGGTCCTTCGGGTTAATTGGTATTTTATCAATTTGAGATACATTTTTTTTTTATGGATAGGTTTTGAGCTCATTCTTTGACAATTTGTTCAAAAAAATAAAAGATATTCTTGAAATAAATTCAATCTCTCTAATTCAAATGATTTATCCTTAAACTTTAAGATATTTGAATTAATTGAATAAACTTTTAAATTCTATCGGTGTTTTGAAAAAATCTCCTATAAATAATTCAAAAATATATTTTTATTTGGAATGACTTCACATGATCTTCCAAAATCTTACCTAATTTTTTTTTTTTGAAAATAGGTAATGGAAAATCTTACCTAATTTTACCATGAATAACTTGTTTGGTCAACGAAGTGAAATTAATATGGTACGCAAAAGATATCCTCGTATAACAGAAATTGATATAAAGTTAGCAAATGTAATTAAGGGGGAAGAGGTAAGAGGAAAAGGTAAATATAGTTAGTAAAAAGATGGAATTTGGATTTGGAATGAAACTGTTGGGATTTAATGGGATTAAACTATGGAGGTGATGATAGGGGAAACCCCCCAATTACAGTAGCAAATCAGCACAAATAATTACATATGCAGGTGATAAGGTGAACAGGAAACGAAAAGGAAGGCAACTTATGATTACTATGATTTACTTAAAGATGAGATAAGATTTCCCTTAACTGGAGAACATGCTAGTACATAATTATGTGGTTGGCACATTAACATTGCCTTCATTTAACCAATCCACTAATTAAACACTCCATTTCTTTAGCAATCAATACCGTTCTTGTCAAAATTAATATATATTATAGGAATAATATTCATATATCTTACAATTAAGTTGTTTTAAATTTAAATACCTTATTCTCCTAAAATTATATCATTTAAAAATTCATTGATAACAAAAGGTCAATCAAAAATATTGTTTTATTGACAAAATAAAATTATATTGATAAAAAGTATAAGAAGTACTTTTACTCATTACTTATGAAGAAATAGAGAAGAACATACAGAAGAAACAAAGCACAGTCACAAACTTTGTTATGAAGACAACTCAAAGACCAATGCTAAGATAGATATAAAATAACAAAAAAAAGAAAAAAGAAAAAATCAACAACAACAACATTATTTTGAAAGTAATGGATTGGAAGATCTATGCACACACATAAACAATGTATGTAATTTCGAGGTGTTTAAACTTCTAAATTTTGAAAGTTAGAATTGAGATGTACCTTATATATATATATAGATATATATATTGATTAAGGATTTAGATTAATCAATAGATAGATTCTATATAAAGATATATGTGACATTCTGGCTAGTTAGCAAGACAAAAGGAAATTAAAGGAAATTAATCAATTAATTTAATACACAACTTTTGTTTGCTGCTATGTACATAATAGAGACCTAGTGTCGGCTAAACCTTTTGTTTGTTATATAGTATATACATGTGTGCTCTAGAGAGAAAGAAATGTGTTCCTTCTAAGTGGGTGGTGCTTATTTGCACAATCATTACACTCGTGGCTCCCAAACTTTATGAAGAGAGACTGTTTTCATATAAAGAGAGAATTGGAACAAAGGAATATTGTGTGTGTGAAGGAAAGAGAGGAAAGGAAGATTAGATTAGCTTGCAAAAAGAGAAGGGGGCCCAAGAAAAGCAAACGTGCGTGTGCATTCCTCATCTATATTCCCTTCAAGCCCACGAAAATTCTCAATTGATTACACCCTGTCCTTTGCATTGCATGTTTGTGTATATATAATATATACTTGGCACTTCACATCAATTTTTAGATAAATAATTTCATTCTCTTAATACCAATTAAAAAGTGGAAATGACTCGAACTTTATACTGTGTTTCTCAACAAGAGAATATTGGAATTGCTGTGTACTCATGATTGTGGCTACGAGAAAACAAAATGGCATTATAAATGCAATCCCATGAGGGGGAAAAAACTGGGGGAGAATAAATATTAAGATCAAAAGATAATGAAATTACAAAAAAGTATTTTTTAGTATGGACTGTATTTTTTTGTACAGTTTGAATACTAAATTCACCTAAATACCCTTAATGAAATATCCTTATAAACTTATTCATTAATGATATCTTTGTAATTTTAGTAATTAGACTGCACAAAAAAAGTGCAGTCCATATTGAAAAATAACTTTCTCATAAAATTATCAATGGGTATTTTTGTAGTTATATTAATATTTTTAGAAGTTAGAAATTATTGTGAGATATTTATAATATTTTTTTGGGAAAATAAAGGAATAAAAACAAAGCATATGTGAACATTTACCAAATGCTAAAAAATCCAAAAGCACTATGTGGTTGTGGGATAAAGTATTTCGAAAGTATATAATGTTAGCTATAGGTTCGCATGTTGAGTGAAAAGTGAAGTACGTGGTGTGCAAAAATCCCATGTAGAAAAGAAACAAATGAATGAATAGAGTATATATTTTAATTTTCATGAACATGATAGATATTGAAGATGATGTCTCAGTGGCATAACTAGAAATTCATCTGAAGGTAGCAAAATTTAAAGCTACTATAAGAAATAGTGGTTTTTCAGTATGGATTAGCAATGTTTCCTAATTGAATTGAAGTTATTATTATAGTCACTTAAATATAAGTATTTCTCTAATAATATTTTTGTATTTCTAATTCTGACGTAGAAATGACTAAAAATATAGGCCAAAATAGTGAATCAAGATACAATCCAAACAACAATTGTTAAAATAAGAAACAATTAAAGTAACAACTTATATATTATTACTCAATTAATCTTTATTTTTCTTATTTTTCTTATTTTTCATCTTTTTCAACTTTATAAAAGTAGTATTTGATGAAAAAAAAAGACTAAATAATATGAAATAAAAGATTTATGAACAAAAATGGTATGAGAAATAAAATTAAAAATTGAAAATAAAAAAAATTTAGGATCAAAATAAATTTAACTAAGAAATAAAGTACTAATATATCAACATCTCAAAAGTTTGAGGGGCCTATGTTCCTCCAGGACGCCACTGGCTCCGTCCTTTGAGTTTATCTCAATTGTTATGACTCACTGTTTGTACTTTGTGCTACTCAAAAAGAAAATTGCTACTTTGGCTGAGAAAAAAAAAAGGACAAAATATTCTCAAATTTATCAGGCAGGCCATTCAAATTATCTGTCCTTAAAAAATATATATATATATATTGGTTAATTTGATAATCCCAAACATTGCGGCTTAACATAGAAATCAATTGCCGCATTTCTTTATCTAATTTTAGAGTAACATAGAATCATGCTTTTCTTTTTCACATGTCATGGCATTACTATTGAAAATATAAGAGGAGGCTTATAGAGTTCCAATCTAAGAAGTAATTGATCATCAAATTTTGAAAATCATGATTAATTGAATCTTCACTTGTGTTTGTCAATCTAATAATTTTTTTAATCAACATCTGTAAATGATTTCAATGTCAATCTAATAATTAGTTCAAGAGTAATTACAATGGATTATAAATGATACTTAAGACAAACAAGACAAAGGAAGATTTAAGTCAATCTTAGAGACATAGTACAAGAGATTGGGTTTGATACATACAAAAAAAAAAGGTAGAGAGATTCCTTTCAAATCATGGGGTTTATGGAAGTAACATTAAATAGTAGATTCCATTCAGATCAATGGATATGACGAATTTTGGGGACCCAAAAATGGGACTGTATGTTCCATTGACATGCCCTAACCTAGAAAAAGTTCCTCACCCCAATTTCCCACTACCATTAATCCCACCATGAATACATAATATCAAAGATATTCCCTGATAAATGGGGACTCCACCATCCATTCCCCATATAAGATTTGACATATCACAATGCTTTGTTTGCTACACATTATAGTGAGAATGCTCAAATGCATATGCAACGAGCCTTAATTGGGTATGCACATGTTATGGTGTTAACCTCTTAGTATCCAGTAATCACATGAAGTCCCGACTAATATGAAATCGAGTCGCGTAGGACCCTATTAGGGGAGAAGCTTTCCTGGTGTTTGTTTTTCCATTTACAAGAGTCAAACTCGAGATCTTACTTAAAGGGAATCGAACTCCTTCCACTCGGGTCAAGAGGTCGTTAGTGGCATACACCTGTTATGCATCAAGAGACTTGTTTGCTAGCACATTAGCAAGATTGTCCCGTTGCAAATTAAAGTCATAGTAAGGTTGTCTAGCATAAGTTGGGTGGTGGGGGTCACCTTTTCATGTATATTCACACTGATGCGTATGCGCACCTTAAATATATGAAATTATAAATGCATATATTTTATGAAAAATATATTTATTAGTTTGACCTTTAAAAAATTAGATGAAAAAACATCCTAAAATTAAGTTGTTTTAATAAAAAAAACATTATGAAAAAAAGACTATAAATAGTCTCTATTCATATCTTGAAAATATGTTATTTTAGTCATCTTTTCTTGATGTGTTTTTATTGAAAATCACATAATTTGAAAAGTTTATCTACCTAATTTTTAGTAAGCGCGGTAGATAAATACTAATCATATCAATATCTACATATATATAAAAGAAAAAATTTTTATCAGTCATATATGCTTAACAAATATTTTACCATAAAATATATATACAAGAATTATATATTGTGAAGATAATTATTAAAGACTTAAGCTCTATTTTATTTAACAAATGGGGAAATTGATAATAATAACTACTCATTTAAAAAATTTCTAAACTTGTATATATTATGTCAATTACTAAAACCAGCCACTAGCCAGTATAAAAGTTAAGGTGTTAGTTGTTTTGGTGAATTTCAAAATTGATGCACAAATTCATGGATCCATCAATTGGAGAGAATGTGTTGTGTGAGGATTTTGTACGCCATTACTTGATGTTTTGGTGGATTTCAAAATTGATGCACAAATTCATGGATCCATCAATTGCAACGCTAGAAGAGAAAAAGTGTACCTAATTAAGATCCTGCTAGTTGGAAAGGATGGAATGAGGGGGCCATTCTTCCATCATGTCTTTGGACCCTAATTTCAAAAGTGGGTCACCTCTCCCCTTTGCTCTTCTGGTCTTCTTGAAACCCCTGCTAGATTGTTTTGACCCATCTTCATCCCCCACCCCCTTTTTTTTTCTTTTCTACTTTTAACCACTAAAGCTGGCATGGAGTACTATTTAAATATTTTCCAACTTAACTAATAATATTTGGAAAAAAAATATTTATCAATCTAATTTTTAAAAAATTTTTAAAAAATATATTTTTGAATTACGTTATTTTAATAAATTTTTATTAAAAATTAAAATAATATATTTTTAAAATTAGAATGAAATTGTTCTAATCTTTTACTATGATACTCAATTAAAACAACTTAATTTTTAGACTTGTTTTATTTAATTTTTAGAGATTTGGCTAATAAATATTAATTTTTTTTAATATTTTTTAATTATATAAATATTCAAAATTTTTACCGAACTGACTAATATTCTGTCGCATGTTAAAATTTTTTCCAATTTACGTTGTCTTTACTCATTAGCAGTTTCTCCCACTAAAGATCTACTAAAGACAGCCAAAAAATGGAGAACTTTTATTTTACAAAACAGTAGACATTATTGTGATCTTTTTAATTGTGTGGGCTTGGAACAATCTCATAGGGATTAATCTGAAGACAGTGCACACCGAAGCCCAATAAAATCCTTGATCAATTTAAACATGCATTAAAGTTCATAATTCGAAATTCAAACCATTTTAGGCATAATTTGATGATAGTGTCTTGGACTTCCCTCAAGTAGCTAGCAAAATGACTGTACGGTACTAATGCTGTATAGAATGCTCCCTTAAAGGATGCCCAAACCATTCAAAATCATAGTGCACTAACCATATCAAATTTGCCAATCAGTCTGCATGTCTCAAATAGTTATATTTCTCTTCTTTTTTTTCTTCTTTTTTTTCTCTTTTTGAACATGGAGAATTATAAAGAAAGAGTAATTTTTTCAAAAAATTAGTAGAAGTAAAATTTTTTATCCAACTCAACCTAAATATTTATGGTTTAAAGACAAACCATCGTGATATTAAGTTTAAATAGTTATATTTCTCTTAAAAAAATAAATTGATAATATCTTTAATGACATAAGATTCAAATATTAAATTTAACACTCTATTTTTAAAAAAATAATAATTAGTATTATCAATATAATTATCATTTATCACTTAAAAAAAATCACATTGCACAAACCATATACGAATTTTGGATTAGCAACCAATCAATCATCACATTCACGTATACACGACGTGGCCAAGGAAAAAGGACCACCTGCCAGCACATGATTCACTGACCATGTGTCAGACCAGGCACGATCGTGGCAGACATCTTGGTGTTTGGAGAGACCACAGGTGGTAGTACTAAGGACGCAAATCGAAATGGTAGTTGCTATTCATATGTCCCTGTACACTTTGGACACAAGACTTTAATTAACGATATCAAGTTCCAATCTTGAAAAAGCGATTTAAACCAGCGTAGGAATGCATTTCCCTTTATGTGCGACTAGTAATTATGGTCATTAATTTTTTTTTTTTTTCTTTTTTTCTTGTGATGATACAAGAGCAAAGCTTCAAATGTATCCAACATCAATCATCAACATGATATAAAAATTAGTTTGCTCAAAGCGAGTTAGGTTGTGAACTTGAGGTTGAGTCAAGGAGGCTTTGGAAGGAGATAAAGCATAAAGCTGGGTTCTTCATGCATGAGAATTGAGAAATGAAAAAGAAAAGGAACAAGAAAAAAGGGTGGGTTATGCTCCCAGCTTGAATGGGCGCATGTATAGATCCTGTGAGTCTGTGCATCTGAGACAGGGGCATGAAACACAGAAAAGAATGTTTCTGCGATCCCGAGGAGGAAAGTTGAGAGCACAAACATTAACAGACAAGCAGATTGCCAGATATTCACACTAAAGATGCCAACTCCTAAGGCCTCCCCTTTTTTCCATAATAAAGGAAACACGCAAAAATAACAACACATCTCACGCATATCTTATGAAACAGGGAATGTTAAAGAGAAGCAATAAAGTGTAAAAGAAGCCTTGGCAGTTGGCACATGTATGGATCCACCACTAAGGTACATGTTATTGAAAGGTATTCCTCCTCCTTTACCTCTCTCCTACCTTAAGGAATCAGATAGAAATTTATGCAGCCAATATTTGTCAAGGAACAGTTCAAAAAAATGAAATACTGTGCTTGTCAGAAGTAGTTTTACCCAATCACCATTTGTTCTTATGATTCTTTAAAAAAGACAGTCAATGCCAGAGCACCATTTTAGTGGGGACATCAAATGGAGAAGATGATGAATGATTAGCTCACGAGGTGTGCCTCAACTAATAAAAAATTTGAAATTTCAAAAGGAAGAACTAAAGTTAGGAGGATTGTCATATATATATATATAGAGATTATTAGGAGGATTATCATGTATATAGGTTATTATTAGTTAAATACCAAAAATAGAAAAACATTTGTGTAATTTAATTTATTAGATGAAAAATAAAGCTCTTGATATTAATAATTGTTTTATTTCCTTATCTGATAATAATATTTCTTATTTTACACGTTAAAATGTTTAAAAAATAAAGAGTTTATTTATTTTATATCTTTAAAATACAAAATAAAAAACTATTATTAAATAATAATTATAATTTTTTCCTTAAAAAATATAAAATTTTATATTAAAAA